>CABHPH010130094.1:12282-51362 GCA_902168325.1 Peromyscus nudipes
AGAGAGAGAGAGAGAGAGAGAGAGAGAGAGAGAGAGAGAGAGAGAGAAGATCAGAAGTGTCTATGCTAACTGACAGAAATGTTTGGCTTGGTTAATATTCTATTCTTGGACTCTCTTGTCAGTGATCTGTACTGTCCATCAAAGGAAGTCATCCTCTGTTCATATAAACCACAGTTCCTGTCTTCTCACTTATAAATGGTCATTGTGCAAGGGCTGATTTGGGACTCCATCTTAAGAGCCATTTAAGCCCAGTGATTATCTCATGCATTCCTTGATTTAGTTAGCAAACAGGGAGAGCACATCATCTGACAGAAGCTTCCAGACAGGCATGAAGGGAAAAAGGATGATAAAACCCAAGCCCTTCCTTTGAGTGTGTCTTCCAGTGGGAAAGAAAAAGGCCTGTGCAGATATAAGCACACACATGTCCGAGATGCCATGGGCTGTCCAAGGGTAGGACATACAGCATCATGGACAGTGCTTACATGTGTGGCTCTTGACTCTCCATGGGGAGGGAATCTATTTTACTTGTGGAATTTCTTACAAATAACTCACCTCTGAGCCTCAGTTGTCCTGTTTTTAAAGCGGAGACAACCAGATCCAATGCAGAGTGTATTGCAAGGATTAAGTGAGATGTGATAGGTAACTCTATTGGAATGCAAGCACTCAGTATTCATGAATAACTGAAATTTCGGTTTCAGCAAGGAGAGCACAAGATACACAGTGTGTCTACTTGACTTGAAAGGGTCTCAAGATGTAAAAGGAACTACTCTAGCCACACCATGAGCACGAACTCACTTTCTGCAGCGTAGTTGTGGTGGTGGCTGTAGGTACAGTCTGGGTGAGGGGAGTTTCCTGAATGAAGTGTCAGAAGCAGGACCCAACCTGTCACACTGGGGAATCCCGCAGCTTTTTGGAACAGCCAGGGTTCAGAATGCAGGCCCAGTAGCCAGGCATACCAGACTGGAAAACAACAAGGCAGTGGTTCTAGCCCCCGTGTCTGGTGTAACCACGTATGCCTTGGCCTTAGGTTTCTGGTTTGGGACCTGAGGGAATAAGACCAGGCAGCAACTGTCTTCCTTTCCACTCTAGAGCTCCATGGATTTAACTGCAGCTCCCCACTCCCATCCCACTTCACCCTTGGCTGGGTGCTCCCAGAGGAACTATCTTTTCAGAATGTCACCTACATCTTATTATCTCCCCCCCCCCCCCGCCACTTCCAGTGCATGTGCTTTATCACACAGTATGCTGATTTGAATGAAGGGTATCCAAGAGGTCCAGACAAGTCATTTTTGTATTAGAAATGGACTGTGGTAATTCGTTTCTCTGTGATAAGAAATCTTTGGGACAAAGGCTGATAATGTGGAAGACCTTTCATGTCCTACTTGAGACTAAAGGTATTTGAAAAGCCTTTCTAAGGCTATTTAATAAAAAGAAGTTCACAAGAAGGAAATTCTAGCCAGATCCTAACTAATTGCTGTCATTAACTGAGTATAATTGGGAGAACCATTCCTATGTCTAAAGTCCTGGTTGTAACCCACCTGGCAGAAATGGATATATTCTAAAGAGACACTTGTGTCTTTCAATCTGGCTATCAGACTATTGAGACAAGGGGAATTTCCCTAGGCATCTCATGCTGGGAGGAATCAGTTTCTTACCGCTCCCCACCTTTCTCCAGCCCTCTCTATCTACCAGGAAATTGTGTCGTGTGTGCTGTGTCTGCCTAGCAGTAGGCATTAGCTTGGCTTTTTGTACCTGGAGGAACAACAGCCATCCAAGTGGATGGAGATCAGCAAGGTCTGCCGAGGATGACGCTTCAGGGTTGTCCAGTGGCTGTGAATGCTGCTGAGGTAAGGAAAAGATGGTCCCGTTGGTAGAGAAGAAACTCAAAGTAATAGGATTGATGTTGTAAAGTTACTAATAAATCTGCTTAAGAGACATTAATTTGCACAAGGTAGAATCTAGCTAAGGGGGTGCTGCCTCCAAAATACCTCAAAGATAAGCCACACACTAAGCAGGCTTGTTCCAACAAGGATAATGTCTCTGTAAATGTTTGCTCCCCAGGAGTGAACAGCCATTTGGCTCCATTCCCGTAACAAAGGAGACAATTCCGACCTACAACTGGCCATCAGGTCCACTTCTCTATCAGAGAGCAGGCAGCTCAGGGTGACAACCATGCTAAGTCCTGGTCTGCCATAAAGCCCCCAGTTCTCGTCTTAAGAAAAATATAGTTCCAGCTAAGCACCAGGGACAGGTCCTGATCTTATTGCCCACCTGGTGGAACTATGTTTTTCTTTTTTTTTTCTTCTTTGTTAAATTTTATTTTATTTTATTAACATTTTTTCATTTATTTTACATACTAACTACAGTTTCCCCTCCCTCCTCTCCTCCCACTCCCCCCTCCACACTCCTGACTCCCATCTATCCCCCTCCCCATCCACTCCTCCTCCATGGGCTTGAACAAAGCATGGCGCATCAAGTGGAGGTAGGACCAAGCTCTTCCCCCTGCATCAAGGCTGGGCGAGGTAATCCAGCATGGGAAATGCCTGAACTGGCCATCTCCTGTAATCAGACTGGTGACTATCCTAATTGTCATCAGAGAGACTCTATCCAGTAACTGATGTAAACAGATGCAGAGATCCACAGCCAAGCACTGGGCATCCTCCTGAAGAAAGGGAGGAGGGATTGTAGGAGCCATGGGGGGTCAAGGTCATGACAGGGGAACCCACAGAGACAGCTGACCTAAGCTTGTGGGAGCTCACTGACTCTGGATCAACAGCTAAGGAGCCTGCATGGCTAGGCCCTCTGCATATGTGTGACAGTTGTGTAGCTTGGTCCATAGAGTGCTGGCCTGGCACATAGCCCTGGATTTGACTCCCAACAGGGCATAAACTAGATATGATGGCACATGCCAATAAACTCCAATGCTCCAGAGGTGGAGGCAGGAGGATCAGAAACCCAGGGCTATCTTATATAGCTGGTTCCAAGTCGATCCTGCCTCAAAAGAAAGGAAGAAAAACTCAACTTGTATTAAATTTATTCTCTAAATGGATAGTGGGAGACGGTGACTCAGAAACAAGATCCATTTCCAGTCGCTACAGTCAGAAGAAATCCAGGAACTGGAGTGCACTGTCAACATCCCTTTGTGGGAAGAAAGATGGACCTCGCTTTGTGACTATTTCCCACCCATGCTGTAGTGCAACTTTGCCTCCTTAGGACATAACGTGATCCATTATCCTGCAGCATTTTGAAGCAGAAATTCTCTTATCCCAGTAGCCATGGCCACCAATTGATAGGACAAGATAGAGCTGCATGGATATATGATAATGAACAGAACTACTGACACTCTTTAGTAAAGGTGGGAGGGGCCAGAAGAGGGAGGTGGGGTCACAGCATCTTCTCCTTACCCTTCCCAAGCTCCAAGTCATCTTCAGAGATGCTAGGATATTTGGAAGTAGGAGGATGGTTGGAAGAGAGACTCGTGATGTGGCTGCCATGCAGGCAGTATCCATGACGGTAACCTGAAGTGATGCAGCTATTTGGGGGCCACCCACACTCCTCTAAGTAGTCCCTCGTCTTTGCTTGTAAGTCTGATAAACCTATTTCACTGTGGTTGAATCGTTACTCTTGTCCAGTGGTTCTCAACCTTCCTAATGCTGGGACCCTTTACTACAGTTCCTCGTGTTGTGGTGACCTCCCCATCCATAAAATTATTCTTGTCGCTACTTCATAACTGTAATTTTGCTACCGTTATGGATTGCAATGTAAATGTCTGTGTTCTCTGATGGTCTTAGGTGACCCCAGTGAAAAGTTCATTTGACCCCCACAGGTGACACAACCCACAGGTTGAGAACCACTGCTCCAGTCTGTCATTGGAGCCCTGTACTGAGCACACATTTGTTCACCCCTCCCAGGAAAAGTTAACACAACAAAGGTCTAGAAATTGAAAACAAAGCCAGAAAGCTCTGGCCCTCCTAAAGATACACTGTGAGTGTGCCATTCTCCGACACTGTCGAGCACAGGAAGCCTGCAGTTTCGTGCTATGGGGCTGACGGCTTTGCTTAAAATATACAAAGATTGGCCGGGCGGTGGTGGCACATGCCTTTAATCCCAGCACTCGGGAGGCAGAGGCAGGCAGATCTCTGTGAGTTCGAGGCCAGCCTGGTCTACAGAGCTAGTTCCAGGAAAGGCTCAAAGCTACACAGAGAAACCCTGTCTCGAAAAACCAATACACACACACACACACACAAAGATTTCAGTATTGCAACTTCCTTCTGTCTTTCCTGTTACCAGAACAAAACTACAAATCAACAAGTATGCCTCTTCACTGCAGCACACTCAGTGTTGGGGGAGTAGTCATCTTTAAGATTGGAAATACTTCTGCTCACTAGTATTTGGAGTAACATCTAAGACTTAATGTAATTGTTGGTCTCTTTCTTTTTTCTTAGTGAAACCTTCTATTTATGGTTGGAAGACTGGGGAATCCTTTATTATCCTGGCAATATGTAAGCCCTAAACCAAAAATTTAGCTAAGTTCTATCTTCAAAGATATCCCAGCTTACATACTTGGTTTTCCATAATATCATATGCTAGAACCCAGAAGCCACAGAAACGAGCCTTACCTTGGTTCTGACATTATTTGGATGCTTCTGTCATGAGCACACTGTGCCAGAACATAAGCAGACGTGTTTCCATATTTTCACAATGTCAGAATCTATTTAATAACAAGAAATTGACAAGACATGATAGTTTCGTTGCCAGTACTTTACCAGATTATCCAAATCTCCTGGAACACTCTGGTCCAGGCAACAACATGGTTTCCATTTGTTTGTTTGCTTCCTTGCTTGTCTGTCTGTCTGTTTGTTTATGGGTGTTTTACCTGAAACTGTATACGTGCACCACAAGCATGCATGGTGCCTACAGCGACCAGAGACGGCACCAGATCCCCTGGGCTAGAGTTACAGGCAGTTGTGAGTTGCCATGTGGGTTCTGAGAATACAACCCAGGTCCTTTGGAAGAAGTGTTTTTAACCACTGAGCACTCTTAACCACAGAGCCATCTCTCCAGCCCCAAAACATTCTTTCATTCCAATCTTAATTATTTATATTAACTTTCAAGTCACATTACATCTATATGTATGTGTGTATGTGTTGATAGACAGATAACAGAATGGCACAAAAGGGTTAAAAAAGACAATGGGTTTCGCAGAGGCCTGAGAGGCCAAAGCTAGGAAACTGACAGGAAGGCCAAAGATGTCATACTGAACCTATCTGAGCTGCAGAAGCAGCCGCGGAAGCTACTAGAACTGCCGGCTGCTGGCCACAGAGTCAGGCTGCAGGGTTAGAGGTGAACTCCAGAAGCAAGTGTAGTGAAGGGCAGGCCTGGGTCTCTGCAGATAGATGGATGGCAGGCTCAGTCAGGAGATGGGAATTCAAATAGGCCTCATCAACAGCCGGGACCGAGCCAACCTGAAGCCCTTGGGACAGTAGAAAGTTCTCTGCCTGTCAGTCCTTCGACGCGTATACGAGTGGTCAGTGACAGCATGGTGGCGGTCGCCGCTATGAAAGTATTAGGTACTTCTTCATGCAGTTCGTGTGAGGGAGCCGCACCTTTCTGTCCTCAGCCTCATTTCCCAGTAAGTTTTGAGCATGTTTTTCTTGATGTGGTTTTAATATGTCCACGTGCTAATATTCCCTGACAGATTTATAGACTGGGACCCTTCCTATTCCCAGGAGTACAGATGAGTGCCACTGGCCGGATGGTACCATTTATGTTTCTACCTAGGTTCACAGTCATCCTCCATCCTCAAAGACTGTTAACAAAATGGAGAGTTTCGGGGCTGGAGAGATGGCCCAAGAGCTGAGAGCACTTGGTGCTCTCGCAGGAAACCCAGTTTCAGTTCCAGCACCCACATGGTGGCTCACAATCATGCATAAATAACTCCAGTTCCAGAGGATCTGATGCCCTCTTATGACCTAAGCAGGTACCAGATATACCCATGGTACATGTAAACACACAAAGGGAAAATAGTAATACACATTAAAAATATAAATCTAACTCTTTCCCCCCTTTTATTAAAAATAGATTTCTTTTCTCATGCAATATATCCTGATCACAGTTTCCCCTCCCTCTACTCCTCCCAACTCCTCCCCACCTCTCCTCCCATCCAGATCCACTTCCTTTCTGTCCCTCATTAGAAAAAAACAGGTTTCAGTCAGGCAATAGTGGTGCACACCTTTAATCCCAGCATTCGGAGGCAGAGGCAAGTGGATCTCTGTGAGTTCAAGACAAACCTGATCTACAGAGTGAGTTCCAGGACAGCCAGGGCTACATGGAGAAACCATGTCTCAAAAACAAAAAAAGGAAGAAGAAGAAGAAGAAGGAAGAAGGAAGAAGGAAGAAGAAGAAATGAATGAATGAAATAAAAAAGGAAAAATGGGCTTCTAAGAGATAACAAAACATGACAAAATAAAATATAAGATAAAAAAAAATCACATCCAAGTTGGACAAGGCAAACTGGCAGAAGGAAAATAGCCCCAAGAGAAGTCACAAGAATCAGAGACCCACTCACTCACACGCTCTGAAGTCTAATAAAAACACTAAGCTAATAGCTGTAATATATACACAGAGGACCTGGTGCAGACCCCTGTAGGCCCTGTGCTTGCTGCTGCAGTCTCTGTGAGCTCATGTGAGCCGTGCTCAGTTGACTCAGAGGCCCTTGTTCTCCTGGTGTCCTCCACCCCACCCCCCAGCACTCACATTCTTTCTGCCTCCTCTTCCTGTGGGCTCCAAGGGGAGGGAACTGATGGAGACATCCCATTTAGAGATGTGTGTTCCAAGGTCTCTCCTTCTCTCTAATGTCTGGCTGTGGGTCTCTATGTTTGTTCCCGTCTGCTCCAGGAGGAAGCTTCTCTGATGATGGCTGAGCAAGGCACTGATCTATGAGTATAGCAGACTATGATTAGGAGTCATTTTATTGTTACTACTTTTAGACCAGTAGTATTTGGGTTTACCCTGGGTCTCTGGGCTATCTAGTCTCTGGTTCTTGCTCACCCAGGCTGTGTCAGGTCTGAGTTTCATCTCGTGAAGTGGGCCTTAAAGCAGACATTGGTTGGTTACACCCACAAGCTTTGTGCCACCATTGCCCTAGCTTATCCTGCAGCCATAAGAGATTGTAGGTCAAAGGTTCTCAGGCTGGGTTGATGTTTATGTCTCTCTTTTGGTATCTTGAAGAGTACATACCTTCCTGCAGCAAAGAGACCAGGACATGAAGGTTCTATGTAGGCACCAGCTCAACTTCTCCACGTTCAGTGAATTGTGTGGGTGTTTCCTTCAGCAATGGGGACTTGCTGTCAGGCTGTGGAGAGCAACCTCTTATCTTGGCAACAGCCTGGGTTGTTGGGGGTGTCCATGAAGACCCCTTTGGCCAACAACTCAATTGAATGTAACCCAGCCCCAGTACTAGAAACTTCATTTAGTGACAAGAAATGGCCAATTCAGGCTGTCTTCCCTCACTATTTGGTGATTTTATTAGGATCACCTTCATATATTTTAGGCTGTTTCCACTGTACCAGGTTTCCATACCATCCTCAAATGACCCTCAATTTTAGCTGTCTCTCCTCTCCTCCCTCCTTCAACCCCGTCTCCCCTCCCCTTCTCCACCTGATTACTTTGTTCCTATCTTCCCTGCCCCTGTCCACCCATAATATCTATTCTATTTCCCCTTCCCAGGGAGATCTATGTGTCCCTCATAGTCCATTCCTCTATATTTAACCTCTGGATATACAGATTTAACGTGTTGATCATGTACTTAATGGCTCATGTCCACCTACAAGCAAATGCATACCATATTTATCTTCCTGGGTCTGGGTTATCTCACTCAGGATAATTTTTTTTTCTAGTTCCATCCATTTGCTTGCAAATTTCATGATGTCACTTTTTAAAAAGCTGAGTAATATTCTGTTGTGTAAATGTACCATAGTTTCTTTATCCATTCTTCTGTTGAGGGACATCTAGGGTTTTTCCAATTTCTGGCTATTATTAATAGATGAGCAATGAACATGGCTGAGCAAATGTCCTTGTGGTAGGTTGAAGCATCCTTTGGGTATATGCAAAAGAATGGTACAGCTGGATCTTGAGGTAGATTGATTTCCGTCTTTCTGAGGAACCACCATACTGATTTCCATAGTGTCTGTACAAGTTTGCACTCCCACCAGCAATGGAGGAGTGTTCCCCTTGCTCCACATCCTTTCCAGCATGAGCTGTCAGTTGTGTTACTGATCTTAGCCATTCTGACAGGTGTAAGATGGAATCTCAAAGTAGTTTTGATTTGCATTTCCCCTAGGGCTAAGGATGTTGAATATTTCTCTAAGTGTTTTCCAGCCATTTGAGTTTCCTCTATTTAGAATTCTCTGTTTAGATCTGTACTCTATTTTTTAATTGGATTATTTGGGGGGTCGTTATCTAGTTTCTTGAGTTTTTATATATTTTGGATATTAGTCCTCTATCAGATATGGAGTTGGTAAAAAAAAAAAAATTCTTTTCCCATTCTGTAAGCTGCTGCTTTGTCCAAATGATGGTGTCCTTTGCCCTGCAGAAGCTTTTCAGTTTCATGAGGTCCCATTTATTTATTATTGATCTTCGTGCCTGCACTGTTGGTGTTCTGTTCAGGAAGTCTTCTCCTCTGCCAATGAGTTCAAGGCTGTTCCCCACTTTCTCTTCTGTGAGATTCAGTACATCTGGTTTTATGTTGAGACCTTTGATCTATCTGGAGTTGAGTTTTGAACAGGGTGATAAATATGGGTCTATTTGCTTTCTTCTACATGGCGGTCTGTCATCCAGTTTGACCAGCACTATTTGTTGAAGATGCTGCACCCCCCCCATGTATTTCTGGCTTCTTTATTAAAAAAAAAAATCAGGTGTCCATAGGTGTGTGAATTTATCTCTGAGTCTTCAATTTGGTTCCATTGATCAATGTGTCTATAAAATAAAAATAAATCTCTAAAAATAAATGGAGTCTTTCAGGCCAAGGAAGGCATCATCTGAAAAATATGCCATACCACACGCACTTACCTAGGGCAGGACACAGCCTAATTTCAACAGCTTCATGGTTTGAGAATCCATCATACTCTGGGCTGCGTACTATATGTGGCAAGCAGACGTCACAAGTGAAATAGAAAAACCCAGGCACGACCTTCCCACAGGACAAGCACTGCTGGATGTAATGTCCCAGCACAAATCCATGGCATGGCTACTTCAGAAAAGCCCACAGTGAGAGGTCTAGAAAGCGGGAGGTGGACCCCATGTGTGACGTACACAGTTTGTGACTGCTACTTTATTTAGTCTTGATGCTAGCCTCAACTGTTGTATCTCTGTGACTGTTAGATGTTAGGAGGTTGAGTAACTTGCCCAAAGCCAAAGAGCTGACAATGGCTGACAGCGATGAGATTTCTAGAATTCAAAAGCCACGAGAGGGGGCGTGTGGACTGTAAAATCTTATTGCCCTCCTGACTGACTGATGATGTTTTACTGTTAAAATCAAATCCATTTTGTACAGTGGTTTTTACAAGTACTTAAAAACCACTAAAAGTTGGGGTGGATTTTCAGTGGTTCTGGAGATTTTTGTTTGTTTGTTTGATACATTAGAATTCTGCTCTTGCCTCATTTCTTGGCTTCTCTGTTGAACAGTAATTATTTTAAAAAAATAATAAAGCATCTTCTTTGAAATGGAGCAGAAACTGTGTTTCCCAGGCTGGTCTTGAACATCTGGGCTCAAATAATCTTCCTGCCTCAGCCTCTTAAAAAGCTAGAACCACAGATGTACACCAGTGTACCCAGCTTACAGTTCATATTCTTTGGTTATGATTACTGTGGTGATATTTTATCTGTGTACCCCAATAAAGCTTATCTGAGGATCAGAGGAAAAAGCCAGCCACTATATTAAACATAGATGTCAGGCAATGGTAGCACACGTCATTAATCCTAGCATTTGGGAGGCAGAGATCCAGCCATATCTCTGTGAGTTCAAGGCCACACTGGGAACAGAGCCAGGTGTGGTGGCACATGCCTTAAATTCCAACACTAGTTAACCATGGAGGTCTGTACAGACAGACAGGAAGTGACAGAGCTGGGCAGAAAGAGGAAGCGATATAGCTGGGAGGAAAGAGGAAGTGAGATGGCAGGGACAGAAAAGCATATAGGTGTGGGTATACAGGAAGTAGCTCCCTGTGGAGGCTGAGGAGTTGGTAAGGTGAGGCTGGCTGTGGTTGTCCCATTCCTCTGATCTCTCAGTTTTAACCCCAATATCTGGCTCTGGGTTTTTTTTTTTTTTTTGGTTTTTCGAAACAGGGTTTCTCTGTGTAGCTTTGAGCCTTTCCTGGAACTCGCTTTGGAGACCAGGCTGGCCTCGAACTCACAGAGATCCGCCTGCCTCTGCCTCCCAAGTGCTGGGATTAAAGGTGTGCGCCACCACGGCCCGGCTGGCTCTGGGTTTTTTATTAATAAGACCATTTAGCAATTCATCTTACAGATTACTCCAAATACTTGCTTTCTTCAACCACTTCAGTGAGAACGTGATGCTAACCACACCAACGAAGATTCTCTATGTCCATGTATGGCCATGCGAGCCAGCTGAGACGGGGCTCTTACTACTGGGATCCTACTGGCCCCTCAGAATATTCTCCATGGAGGTCGGCACCATTTGCCCCACCCTTGTGTCTTTCAGGACGGTGCCGTTACCCGTTACCCGTCTTCTTGGCTCCCCAACTGCTCTTTCTCAGTCTCCCCTGTGGATCTTCCTCCTCAGCTCGGCTCCGAAATCATATTGGAGAGAAGACACACTCTCTCCCTGCTCCTCCTAGGCACCATCTCTTCTTCCGGTAGCTTTTTATATGCCTGTGGCCTCCAATATTGCCAACATGCTGACGGAAATGGGCCCCTGTATTTAGTTTCAGGTTCCTGGGCCCAGAAGCTCACCCGATAGCTGCACTAGGAAGGTTCCGTTCCACGTTGCCCTTGATCTCAGCGCTCTCGTCCTCACCTGCTCTGTCCTTCACTGTAAATGACTTCACGGCCAACAATTGTCCTTGGCTCCTTTCCCTTCATTTCCCACCCCCAATTCAGCCCCAGGTCTCCACTCTCCCCACTACCACGGCTGCTATTCTACTCCAAACAACCCCTCCTTCTCCAGAGTTTCTGCCCCAGCCGCCTGCTCCCTTCCTTCCCCCACCAACCCCTTTACCCTCCATCACTCAGGGCTTTTCAACAACAGCAGGACTGCTGGCATTCTAGGTTGATTCTTTCTTTGTTGTGGGGGCTTTTGTCTCAGCACTGTAGAGTGCTTAACAGGATCTCTGGCTTCTACCCACTAGGCACCACCCATCCCCAAAGTGGTTCAAACAAAAATGCCTCCCCATGTTGGCTGGCGATCCCTGAGAGGCAAAATCACCAGCCAGTGAGAATCGCCGCCACAGCCAGAGCAAGTTTTGCTTTTTAAAATGAGGGGCATGGGAGGGTGCTCAAGGGGCAAGGGTGCTTGCTGTGAAAGCTGACAGCCTGAGTTCAAATCTCCAGGAGGCATGTACAGGCTGCACACAGTAGTGGAATTGTCCATAATCCTAAGGTGCCTACAGGAATGGAAAGCAGCAGCATGAAAATCTCTAGAAACTCACGGGACAGCTAACACAGCAGCCCAGAGATGCTGGCTCAGTCAAAAGCAGACAGACAAGGACCAATGAGTGAAGGTCGTTGTTCCCTGGCCTCCACACACGCACCTTGGCACAAATGCCTACACATACATGCGCGTGCGCGCGCACGCGCGCGCGCGCGCGCACACACACACACACACACAGGAAACACATACACATACACGAACACACACATACTCATATACTTTACGCACCATCACATTTTAATTGAGTCATAATTAATAATAATATGCACATAACAGAGAAAAGTGACGTAACGAAGCAGCAATACTGATGCTTGTCTAGTTTAAGCTTCCTTGTGATTCCTCAAGCATTCATTCCGGCAGGGCCAGGAAGGTTGGGTCATCTCTCTCACTTATCAGCCCCGGTGACTTGACTTCTATTCCTCACCTCAAGCCAGCCTCTTCTCTCTAGGCAGAACACCTTCCTCTGAACTGCGGCGCGGCTGTTGTCTTGCACAGCGGACGGCAAGCCTCTCACTGTCTATCCCACGTGCCCCCACCTTACACTGCTGTCCCCTCCGAGCTGTCATAAATGTGTTACTCGGTGTTCGTTGTCATCTTTATAATGCCTCTGACTGCTTGGGATTGTCTTAGGTTCATACGTTCTTGTCTTCACCTCCCAGTACAACACAGCTCTGTGAGACTGAGTGCTAGCGTGCTGAGTACCTCACTGTCTCCCCAGAGCCTGCAACAGTGCCAGGCACATAGCAGGAGCCTGAGAAACACCAGCTTTGCAATTCTTCACACCGATGTGCTTATTGTGAATTATTTTGATCCAAATGTAATTTTTTTACTAGAACATGATACTGATCATGCAGAGCACTATTTTTTTTTATGTCAGCATGATGTGCTTGCTAAGACAAATGGGGGGGACAGTCCTTCTCAAGGAAAGGCTGTTAGCCTGCTTGGATGGTGATTGGAGCCCAAATGCCAATAAACAAAAGTTGGCATAGTTAAGATTATGAAACTCATCTTTGCTAGTGACCTCAGCCTGTTGAAACCCATTCCCAGAGGTGAGTACCTAATGAATCTGTCCCCTGTGCCCCAAACAGCCTTCTGTTTGATATAAGCTTTGTCAGGGGAATGAGTTATTGACGTTTTAATGTCTGTGGATTATGGTAATGTGCTTAACTATATTGATCTGTTCAGTATTCTGTACTTGCTTTGGCTGCTGTCCCAAAAACTCCAAGAGAAAGAGGTGTCCAGATGGTCATAACACGGACTATGAAAAGGGATCAAAGATGTAGCTTATCAGAGTAATTCATAAAACATTAGACATCAAATTTTGACACCTCAGTTAAGCCACAAGCCTAATGAGAAGGTACTTAATGAGCTAAATTAATCCTAACACTGACAAAATTCAGTGTGGGTGCATGTGTGTGTGCATGTGTGTGTGCGTGTGTGCGCGCGTGTGTGTGTGCGTGCGTGTGTGTGCGTGTGAGCATGTGTGACAAGAATGAAGATTTCCTAGCTGACCTGCAGTGTCTGTGGGAGGGAGGGATGGAGAAGTAACTTTCCAGCAAAGCCATTTGGCTCTGCCCTTCAAACACGGACATCAGAATTAATATAGTAATGGAACACACAGGAAGGGAACATAGGATTCAGGAGCCCCTGGCAAGCGAACTAAGGCAAGAATCCGCGGACTACAGAGTGCCAAGCTCTTAAATTGGGCAGGTTTGGTTTAGCCCTGCCCCCAGTTCTGTGCTTGCTAATGACTTCGTATTTGCATGCCCACCTGTGGCTTAATTTATTTCCTTTTGTGTTCATCTTTCTCCTTGTAAAAAACAGAGAGAGAGAGACAGAGAGACAGAGAGAGACAGAGACAGAGAGACAGAGAGAAAATAATGAATGTTCCTCATCACAAGATGGTAGGAGACTAAAATGTGATAATATATGCCAAGTACCGGGACCAGAAGCCGAGTCCTCCCTTGTCTGCGTTCTATTTCCTCCCAGAGTCTGTAGCGTTCGCTCTCCTTAAGATAGCATGTGAATTACATACTTGACCTTGAAATCAGCAAAGACCTTCAGAGACAGATCTCTCTGCTCAGCATCTCCAGTTCCCAGCAGCGTCTGTCAATTGCCTCAGAGGAAAGATTAGCTTGTGTGAAATGCTGATATTGAATTACCTTCTGCTCTGTAACGGTGATCTAAGGCTTAGCAGGAGGGCCTGGGGGGGATTCTTTGTGCCCACTACCCCAATTTGCCAGACTGCAGGAGTAGAGCAGAGATCAGCCGATCCCTGCCCTGCCAGGATGGCCCTTTTCACAATGCCACAGACACTTTACAGCCATTATAGTAAAAGCTTAAGTCTGCCGATCCTGGCTCCATGAGAGTGGATAAACAATAGCTAGAAGATTAAATAATGCAGGACATTTCATATTTAAGTTTGAGGGTGAGTGGAAACTGAGAGCATAATAAATAAAAAAAAGGACCGCAGTAGCCTTTAATAAAGCCAACCGACCAAGGAACCATTCATTTACCATATGAAGGATTTGTTTTCCAGGGCAATCATGCAAAAGAAAGGAAAAAAAACCTTAGTTTTTCCTGCAGATGAGAAACTGGTCTGACCCTATCCTACCCAGCCGAATGAACTCTGCAAACAAGATTTTCAAAGTACTCTTTTTCAATTAATGTTTTCGTATTTTGAGGCTTTTCATGGAAATTATAGCTTTAGCTGTTCAAGATGACTTAAGCAACTGCCTGATTTACAAATGCACCCAAGCAATGCCAGTGGCCTTTGCAAATTAGATTTCTAAAATAATTCTCCAGGCAGCTTTTTTTATGCACCCAAAGGCTTCCCATGCACAGCCTCATTCTGAAGAATGGTTTTCAAAACCCCAGGCACATTGAACTCTTTTACACTTTGGCTTTCCTTTTTAGATGGCTTCACCACTGCCTGTGGCTTATCAGAATAATGAAAAGGAAGCCATGGGGCTCAAAATGTTGAGCTGTCAATCACCAAGGTTTCAATCATACCCGCCAATCTCAGCTTATTGGTGAAACTATTAAGGCCACTCCACGTAGTTAAAAGGGAGGCTTATTTTGTGGGGTAACTTACAAGTTAAGGGATAGGCTACAGGGTCTGGGAAAGGTGTGGCACAGTCCGGTGGTGTTCTCTGGAGAACTCTGCTCTGTCTAGCTCCAGCGTCCAGGGTCCAGGAACCAAGAGAGCCCAGTGCATCCTGATCTCGGGTCTTCAGTGTCCTCTCTCAGCCCTGCCTTGTAGGCGTGACAGTTACCAAAGCCTCAATGGGGGTTGGAACTTCCAGGTCAAAGCTGGAATGGCTACCATTCCACCAAATCAGTTCTCCACCAAAGCTGCATTCTCCCCCTCATCAACTTGTTCTGGATGTCTTACTCTCTTCCCTCTCTCCATCATGGTGAAGGCATTCTTAAACCAGTGTTCTCACTGTGTCATTTCTGGCTCAAGAAACCGTTGCTGGCATCTCTGGTCCTCCAGTTTAAACTTCTACTTCCTCCTTACCCTGGTACGCCCCGTCCCTTCATTTTTAAAGTCTCCTTTCGAGCAATCTGAGGACCACAACAAAATCAAAGTACAGAGATTTCCCATGTATTCCCTCTCCTGACAGACAGCCTTCCTCAAGATCAACATTGCTAAAGTGGGTGAGTACATCGTTGCCTGCCATTGTCACATCAAGACACAGTTACATCAGCCTTCACTCATGAAGTTTGCATGGATAATTGCATTCAACCACAATTGTTGCCAACATACATAATTGCTCAAAAGTCCTCTATACCCCAACTGTTCATATTTCTCCCCCAGTAACCTATGACAACCAGTGATCTTTTTACGGACTCCCTTATTTTGCCTTTCCCTTTTGCAAAAATGTCATACAGTTGGAATGATACAGCATGTGGCTGTTTGGATTGCTTCTTTGATTTTGTAATCATTTCCACCATGTTTTTTTTTTTTTTTTCTGGCTTAGTAGCTCACTTTTTCTGGCATGGAATGATAGTCCATTGTATAGATGTATGTTTGTCAATCACAGAAAATCATCTTTTTTATTGCTTCCTTTATTTTTCAAGATTAGGGTATATTATATTATTTTCTCTTTCCCTTGCCAAACCCTCACATATACCCCTCTTTGTGCTCTCTCAAATTCATGGCCTCTTTTTTTTTCCATTAATTGTTGGTACATGCATACACACACACACACACACACACACACACACACACACACACACACTCACTCCTAAAACAACCTGCTTAATCTGTGTAATGTTCCTTGTACATGTATTTTCAGGGCTGACCATTTAGCACTGAATAACCAATTGGTGTGCTCTTCCTTGGGGAAGACTATTCCTCCCCCTCTGAGTATTCCTTTGTTGCTATAGATCTTCATGTAGGCTTCATGTAGGGTTGAGGCCTATTGGGCTTTCCCCTTCCACTTTAACATGTCTAGGCTTGTCCTTGTTCAGCTCATATTTAGGCAGGCATGTTGATATGACTTTATGGGTATAGTTCTGACATTACCAAGAGATGATATCTCATAACAAACTGCATGATCCTCTGACTTTTACAAACTTCCAGTTACCTCTTCTGCAATGTTCCCTGAGCCTTAGGTGTGGGAGTTGTTTTGTAAACGTATCCATTGGGACCGGTTGTTTCCAAGTCTTGGCAATTGTGAAAAAAGCTGCTAAATACCTGTGTGAAGGATTTTGCGTGAACAAGCGTTTTTCATTCCTTTAGATAAATATCAAGGTACAGGCTTGGTGGGTTGAATGGTAACACTATTCTTTCTTTAGTGGCTGGAACATTTTACATTCTACCAGCAACAAATCCTCACCAAAATTTGTATTGCCTGCCCTTGGCTTTTTTTTCTCATTTTTATGGCACATTTCTTAATTTTCTTTGTGTGAGAGTATTTTCTTTGTCAAGTTCACTCCTCAGTGAACCAAGGAATCATATTGTTTCTAAAATTCAAATTAAACCCAAATATTAACCATTATTGCTTTGAAAATTAAATAAAGCATTAGAATTCTCTTTTTTAAAACTTTTGGTTGTTTGACAATTTCATACATTTATATGAGGAATTTTGGTAGTTTTCACTTCCTCATCCCTTTCTTTATCTTCTCACCAGCTCTTTTTCTCATCAAGTCTCCCTCTTTATGTATGTGGTCCACTGAGTTTAGTAAGAGTTTCTTGCCTGAACATAAACAAGCGTTTATTTGGTGAAGCAAATGCAACTTATCTGTGACTGTACCACTCAGAAAATGCCATCACATCCTTCAGCAACTGTTAATTACCAATAGCCCCTCTAGGAGGGGTGGGTCTTCATAGGCTCCTTCCCATCCACAGTCAAATGCTAATAGGCCCGATCTTGGGGGAGGGAAGAGCTTTATTTTGTTTTTACTTCTGTGTACATGTGTGCTTGTGTGTAACTCTGTGTACATGGGTGCAAATGCATAGTGTCACACACAGGTACACATACTAAACTTAAATCTTTAGAGGAGTGGTTCTCAACCTTCCTAATGCTGTGACCCTTTAATATAGTTCCTCATGTTGTGGTGACCCCCAACCATACAATTATTAGTTAAGTTAGCTGAAAACCTATGCTTATGCCTCCTCAGAAGAGACAGGAAAGAGATCTGATGCTGGTAGATCCATAGTAATACTGTAAGCAGGAAACAGCAGCCCTCAGCAAACCAGAGTTTTTGACAGACTTTAAAAGATGAAATTGTAGACAATACTAATGAATATGTTGAAGCTAAGAGAACCATTGCCCAGAAGGAATGTACTCAAAGCAGGCCAGAGTAGAGGTGGGGTGTGTGCTCATGTGCAGGATCTCCCACCTAACAGCCAGGCAGGGTGATAAGTGAGTCTAGCAGCTGAGCTCACTGGAGCATCATCTTCCGAGGAGCCTTGTGGGTGGTCCCCTCCTCTGTGGGTGGGCCCCTCAGCTCTGCTCTCCACTTTAGAGTGAATGGGTAAGCTTATTTCTGTCTCTCATACTAGCTCTATGACTAGCTTAAAGAAATGATGGCCCCAGCATGCAACTGTGAAATTTTTGTCATAGAGAGAGAGGTGAGGGGACATCTTACTTACATGCTGGACCCACACCTAGAAGTTAGAGTGTAATGCTGACGTGAGGGACAGCCCTACAGCACAGCAGAGAAACCTATATCAGCTCTCCTTGTTAATTGATTACATAGGCTGCTAATTCCCATAGCTGAATAGACAACCAATACCATTAGTCATGAGAGAAAAATAAATAGAATGAAAAAAACGATCAGAAGTAATAGCTAAACAGTTCAAGGAAGAGCTGGGAAGGAGTCTCTAGTTTGCATTTGTCAGATGGTATATCTCACCCACAAAATACAAACAGCTGCCATAATAAAGGGTAATAAGAGAAAAATATAAAACATGATTGCTAAATATAAAATAAATATATAGCAAAATCATAAGAATAAAGGAAATCACTCAGAAATAGATCAAAGATATAAAAGGTTGAAAATGATAAAGAATTTTTAAAAGTTAGATGATATGAAAACAGTTCAGTGGTTGGAGGCCAAGGCAGTAGGATTGAGAGTTCAATGCCAGCTTGGTCTACATAGTTCCAGACTAGCCTTTGTACAAAGAGAGAGCCTATCTCAACCCTTCCCTCCCCCTGAGCATAATCAAACACCTGAGTCTTCTGATCAAAAGCCTATTTATTGGTGAACAATGACTGCAACTAAGGACATTTACACAAATCCTGTAGATGCTCTTCCCCTACTGCACACATGATAATTAGGTATTGTGCTCCCACTGTATGGTAGGAATGTGCTGCCAAACGCAAATTAGGTGATGCCCCAGCCACTGTCTCTATCCTATATATGTCCCTCACTCTGGAATAAAGCTGAGCTGTAACGTTGAAACTGTCCCCCGAAAGCTTTTTCTGCCATACCCACAGCTGTCTGAACTCTACTAACCACCTCTGCTCCTTCCTCCCTGGAGGACTGGTGGCCAACGATCCCCAAGGAAGAAGGAGCCCCACAACAAATATCACTGAGGATCATTTGAAGAGTCATATGCAACAGTAAAGGCTTCTGAAAATATATACATATGAAAGAAATCTAAATGTAATCTCCAAATAATGAAGGAGCTGAAGCCCCAACTAGACATCTTTTGCCACCAACTGAAACCTCCAGTGGTTGGTTACATCTAATTAAATTGTTGGCCAAGGGGGGCCCAGTGACACCCCCAAATAACTCAGGCTATTGCCAAGGCTCTTGGTTGCTCTCCACAAACTGAATGTAAGGTTCTATTGCTGAAGACAACACTTACAGATCTCATTGAACATAGCAAAGTCAAGCTGGTGCCTAACTAAGGCCGTCAGCCCTACTGTCTAGAGTTCATAGTATTGGAAGGTACTTTGCATGGTACCAGTGGAAAAAGATAAACACCAATCCAGCCACAAGCACTACAATCTACACTGGTGACCGACCTGCCTGTGTGACACACTGGTGCAAGAGTGGGACAAACATTGAGGGAGAGACCAACCACTCTCTGATTGGATTTAACGCCCTCTCCTTGAGATGGAACCCGTACCTTCCACTACTTGGGTGGCCAAGCACCTGAGAATAGATCGGGCATTGACCTAGAAGAACACCAAATACTATTGTTGTGCTAAAGGAACACAGCAATAAAATGACTCACAGATCAACGTCTTGCTCAGCCATCAGAGAAGCTTCCTCCTGCAATAAACATGAACTAATACAGAGATCTTCAACTGGACAATGTGCTGAGAAAGACCTTGGAACGCTCAGTCCAAAGTGGGAGGTTTTCATCAAACCCCTTTCTTCACGGCTCAGGGATCTATGCAGAAGAGACTGAAAGATTGTAAGAACCAGAAGGGATGGAAGACGTCAAGGAAATAAGGCCTTCCAGACTCAACAAGACTGATGCATATGTGAATTCACAGAAATCCTGGTGGTATGCACAAGGCCTGCACAGGTCCAAGCCAGATGTGGGTCCCAGTGCTCAGAGGAGGAAGTGAACATGAGCTCCCATCCTTAACTAAGAAGCTGTCTCCAGTTGACAAACTCTTAAAAAGCAAAAATTGTATTTCTCCAGTGAAGTCTCATTCAATCACACTTAAGGGCAAGCCCATGCCCAGCAGTAGAAGGTCAATGCAAAATGAACTCAGTGGTAGTTTGGGATTATTACTTTTTGTCTCATTGCTTTATTTAGGATTTTTTTTTACCTTACTGGGCTTTTACTTGTATATTATGGTCTCTGATTTTGTGTTTTTATGGGTTTGGGGTGGGGGTGTGTCTGGGTGTGTCTGTCTGTATGTTTCTCATGCTTTTTCTTTTTTATTCACATGAAAAAATTCATTTTATTATTTCATCATGGAAAAAGCTGAGACCATCTAGGGTCCATCTTTCAAGAGACTTTAGACAAACATCACCTTCTGGACTTTGTTTTCTACCACACTAGAAAGCAGCTTGAAAGTAAATGTATTCTATTGTTTTATCTCTAGCACAGTGGCTGCACCTGAATCTACTGTTGTTTCAGCCAGTAATTGTGGCTCTGATGTCACTGGCCCACTTCTTAGGTAGCAGCCTGGTGGGACTTCTATGTCCCCATTAGATCTGCCTATTGGTGCTGCCACCAAATGTAGTCTTTAAATCTCTATCGTTCTGTTAATCAATAAAGACTTGGGAGTCAGAGGCTGGGGTGAAAACCTGCTAGCTCAGAGACATTGAGGAGCCACTAGCTGGCCTTCCCTCTTTGAGGGTTCTTGGAAAGAGAGCATCTCTTCTACTGCTCCAAACCAAAAAGGACCACCACCCTCAAAGTCCCTCCCTACTACTTCCTGTGAATCTCTCTGTTTTCCGGATTCCCTCTGACTCTCTATGATTACTTTCTGTCAACTGGTTACTGGCCCCACCTCCTGACTCAAGGTTGGTTTTATTTAATTAATGCAAATGCAAACTCAGGGTTCACAGTGTGATCATATATCCCACAACAGTATTCTATGAAAGGAAGGGAGAGCAGGCTGGATCGCAGGCCCAGGATTTCTTTTGAATTGAATATCAGATTCCATATGTAGTGTTTATATGCCAACAAAGTGACTGTTTAACGGAGCTGTTGAAAGTGGGTCTTTGGTGTCATACAGACTCAAGGTGTTCGGTTACATTTTTCCTGCTTAACCACCCAGGCTGACATTTAGAGGAAAAGCCTCTCTCCTGCCAGACTATTGTGTGCTTACTTTTCTCCTCCATACAGGAGCTGGAAATCACTCACAGGATAAACTCTCAGGTGTTACGCAAACACTGCGTACAGCCCATCGTTCCTTTCAAACGGTGGCGTATTAAACTTCAACAAGGCTCCAGGCATTTACAGTACCCCAGAGAAGAATGCAATATAAAAAAGCTCAGAAATACTGAAATTGCGAGTCAAATAAGTCTGTAATATTGACTTTGGAAAAATAGCAAACACTGAAACAACAACAGTAACACAATTTATACACAGAAGGAAGCAGCCCGCATTAAAGAGAAGTGTCCTGCTGTAACCAGAAAGGCTATTTCCCACGGGTTCAGAGGAGAGTGCTCCGGCACTGTTAAATTGTAGCTTACGAGTGGCATGTGTATTAAGGAAGGAACACTGAAAATGCCAACCTGTCCTTGGGAGGACACAAAAGCCAAGTACGACGCAGGAAGGATGACAAGCTATTCCGTGCTATTTTCCTCAGGGTTTAACACCGATTGCCTCCAGCAAGCATTAGCTTCATCTTCCTCTTATTTGATCCGATTCATACTAGTTTATTGAACATGACTATGGGCCTCCAGTAAAGAATGTTAACCATTTAACAGCTGGAAGAATGTCAGTAAGTCAGAGGGGTTTTTGAATAAGGACAGGAAGGAGAGAAAAAGGCGTCAAGTGAGAGGTTAGTATCTAGAAGACCTTAAAAGATCGGACTGAGGGAGATGGCTGTGGACGATTTGGGTAGAACAGCCCAAGCAGAGGATCAGACGCACAAGGCTGAATGTGAGACAGGAGTGGGTAGTGTAGCAAAGCGTGCAAGGCTGGGAGAAGACAGCTGTGTGTGGCAGAGCGCTTTAGGCTAGAGATGGCTGCAGCAAAGACTACAGGTGGGCTGTGAGTTTGGATGACAATGGCCCCCATGAGCTCTTTTATGTGTCTGCGTGGTCCCTAGTTGGTGGAACTATTTGGGGAAGGTTAGGAAGTGTGGCCTTTTTGGAGGAGGCATGTCACTGGGAGTGGGCTTTGAGGTTTCAAAAGCCCATGCCAGCCCCAGTCGCCACCCCATTCCTTCTCTCTCCCTCTCCTTTTCCCCCTCCCCATCTCTCGCTGCCTCTAACCTGCAGGTCAGATGTAAGCTCTCAGATACTTCTCCAGCGCCATGCCTGCCTGCCTGCTGCCATGATGTCCATGGACTCACCCTCTGAAACTGTAAGCAAGGCCCAATAAACTCTTTCTTCTAGAAGCTGCCTTGGTCATGGTGACTCTTCACAGCAATAGAAAAGACACCAAACCGTGGGCTGAGGTCAGAAAGGCATGCATCGCCCACTTGACTGGAGGCTGTGGGGCAGGAGGCTCCATTGCCCTGGTAACACAGCTGCATCCAAGTATTCTCACACTCACTTTGAATCACACCTCCTCCTGATCTTGGTATACCTGGTCGGCAGCTTCGGTCTTTTATCACATGGTTTATTTCAATGGTCTCAACAGAAAATGAGCTCTTCCTCCCAACTGTTCAGATAACAGCTCCAGAAAAGAGACATTCTTGCCCCACTTTCAGTCATGTCTGACTGTCCCTGAACCTGTTTCCGTGTCTGGAGAGTGGATCATGTGTCCATTCCCAGATCCAAGAAGGACCAGAGCCAGACAACCATATGGCTATTCAAGGATGTGATGCAACTCCATAAAGTATTTTAAAGACCTACCCAAATAAGAACTGTCTGCCGAGTAGGAAAAACAGCATATCCCCTCCAGAGCCAAATTTTGGGGTTTCTAAAGCACATCTGAAAAAAAAATGCACATGACTTTCTTAGAGAAAACCAGTGGCTGGCCGTTGAATGCTTTCATGTGGAAAGGTAGTGTAACTAGAGCATTCCAAGATGTTGTTGTCCCCAAATGAAGAATGGGTAAGAATTAGCAATGACTGAAAATGAGGCGAAAATGAACAGGATCTAGTAAAATTGTTTGAAAAGAAGCTGAGGGTCTCAGGCAGGGTTGTGGCCCGGTGATAGGGCACTTGACTGGCATGGTTGAGGCCCTGGGTTTCATTCCCAGCACTGGATACCTTGGGAACAAGAAAGTGAGGCTCCACACTGGAATTGTGGCCCTGGGTAAGAGCGAAAGGTGATGGATTCAAGGGACACTTCAGAAACTGTATTAAATTTGGCTGTTGGCTAAATTCTGTAAAACAGAAAATGATACATGAAAGATGATTGTTGGGTTGGTTTTTTTTTTTCAAATTTTGAGGATTATGGTTTTTTTTCTTGATTTTTTTTTTATTCCATTGAAAAACCCTCCTCCATACTGAACTCCCCAGCATCCTGACTTTTGGTTGAAATCTGTTGCTGAAGTCACAGACTGCTTTATTTGTAAATCTAGTTTTGAGATTATTTATTGTTTAAGGTATTTCAGATGAAATGACTTTTGAAAAGAAAGGGTGGGGGTGGAGAGGAATCCAGGAACACACAACTTTTCTCCCACGTTTGACTGCCATTTTTCAGGAGCAGGACAAAATATCTGAGGTGAGCATAAGGTCAGGAAAGGTCAGCCTCATGACGAAAGCTGGCATCAGACTCCTTGGTCTCTACCAGGCAGCCCTTTCCTAAGAACTGCAGTGACAGATCACTAATACCGCCACACCAACAATCCCTACAGTCACCCAAAACCATGTGCCCTAGTTTCTTTTCTGTGATAAAATACCCTAAAAAGAGTAACTTAGTGGAGAATCGGTTCATTTTAGTTCACAATTGCTGGTTACTGTTCATCACAGGGAACTCACCACGGCGTAAGTGTGAAGGAGCTGGTCATATCCACAACAAGGAGCAGAGAGAGGATCATTGTATGCCCAGTGCTCAACTCACTTCCTAAACTCATATATAAAACCAGACCTGAACACAGGGAATGGTACCACCCACAGTGGGCTGAGTCTTCCCACTTCAATTCACAGCCTCCACAGGCCAACCTGTTCTAGACCATCCCTCAATCAGGCTATCTTCTCAGGTAATTTTAGATTGTAGCAAGTTGACACTTAAAACTAACAACCACAGTTTCACTCCTTATCAACTTGACACACGAGATACCACTTCAATCCATAACCTTCCATCTCTTGCCCCCAACATCTCATGTTTATCTCATAATATAAAATAAAGTTCAATCTTTGTTAAAGTACCCCCCCAAAAATCTTTAAAAGTTCAAACCCTTTAACAGTTCAAAGTCTCTGAACTGTGGGTCCCTATAGAAACAAAAACAGTTCTCACACTTGTAATAATAGAAGAACATCGGGCATAGAACAGTCACACCAACGCAAAGCCAAAATGCAGTATCAGAAACACCAAATACTACACCAGTGTCCATCATCTAGGGTCAGAATAATCTCCCGGACTCCGAGGGTTTGGGTAGCCCCACCCCTTCAGCACACAGGACTTCTTTCCTAGGCTTAGGTCAGCCTTGTAGAAATCCCGCAGTCCTAGCATATCCAATATCCCAGAGTCTCCATTGCAACTGCAGCTTCCCTACCACAGCTTCATGCAATGGTCTGTCAGGCACTCTCTGCAGGGACTCTAACTCTGTCACATGGTGTCAGGCCTCAGTAGCTCTTCACAGCCCTCCTAGTCTTTCATCCCTGCCTTCAAAACCATTACTACACTGGGCGGTGGTGGTGCACGCCTTTAATCCCAGCACTCGGGAGGCAGAGCCAGGCAGATCTCTGTGAGTTCGAGGCCAGCCTGGTCTACAGAGCGAGATCCAGGACAGGCACCAAAGTTACATGAAGAAACCCTGTCTCAGAAAAAAAAAAATCATTACTACATGAACACCACTTATGATATTGCCAAATTCTACTACCAGTTCCTCGTGAAGCCTGACCTCCTTAGACTAGGGCTGTATCCAGTCCTGTGTGCTAACAGTGAGGAAACACCTCCCAAGACAGCTGCTTTCAAGGAGTGGGGAACCCTCTCGATTCAGACTTTATTCCTTTCAATGAATTCAGATATCCAGAAGATGAAGCCTCCAAGAAGTGGGGTCTTACTCTCAGGACGTCATTCTTCTTATCTCAGTGTAGCACAGAAAAATCTCATGTCAGTGGTATTGCCCTTTCTCAGCTCCTGCCTGGATGCTCTGTTCATCTACAATTCCCTCTGTCAGACAAATCAGTTCATTGTCTTGAAGTTAAACTTCACTTTCAGTTCTCACTCAGGACACGGGCAGAATGAAGCCAGATTCTTGGCCAAACTATCACATGCATTGATTCTAGCCCAAGTTCTGATCAGAATCTTGGTTCCTCTCTAAAGTCTCCTGAGCCAGACCTCATTCTTGTCCTCTGATCTCCCACAAGAACAGCCCGTTCAACTGTTTCCAGCATCCAGTGGCTCTTCTAGCCTAATATACAGAGTGCTTCTACATTCCTCTCACAGGTCCAAGACGTAAAGGCCACATGGTCAGGTTTATCACCTTGGTGTCCTCACTTCCCCGTTACCAGTTTCTGTCCCTGCTGTATTTTTGTTGTGGTGACAAAAATACCCTGACGAAAAGGCACTTAGGGACTGTCTGAGTCAGTGTTTCCATCGCTGTCATAAAACACCAGGACCAAAAGCAACTTGGGGAGGAAAGGGCTTACTTCATCTTACAGCTTGAGTCCATCATCCAGGGACATCAGGGCAGGAACTCGAGGCAGGAATCTGGAGGCAGGAGCTGAAGCAGAGACTGTGGGGTGGGGGATGGGGTGGAGTTGGGGGTTTGCTGCTTGCTGGCTTGCTCCTCCTGGATTGCTCGGCCTGCTTTCTTAAAACACCCGGGACCACCAGTCAGGGGTGGCATTATCCAAGATAAGCTAGGCCCCCCTCACATCAGTCAAGAAAATCTACCACAGGCTTGCCCACGGGCCAGGCTGGTGGGGTATTTTCTTTTGAGTCCACCACTCCCAAAATGATCCTTGCTTCTGTCAAGTTGACATAAAAGTGGCCGGTCCAGGGAAGAATTGGTTTATTTTATCTCACAATACACTCCTGGTTACAGTTCATCATGGAGGAAGTCACAGCAAGAGAAGCCTGAGTGAGCTTCCATTAAAACTAACCATCACACAGTGTTCTTTTCCATTATAAAGTTATTGTAGCAATTTTTAAAATGCATTATTAAAAAGTTATATGGAAAGGCAAAAGACCTAGAATGTTTAAGAGAACACTGAATAATGAGATCATTGGACTAACATCAAACAGTGTTCTAAGTCTTAGCTGAACTTGTAGTCAATGCACATCTTGGGTTCTACCTTTTCTGTCTTGAATCAGCACCCCTTAGGAGCTGGTACCAGCAACAGAGTTGGTGCCAGGTGGATTCTGTTATGTGCCTAAGTTTCAGAATTACTAATCTGAACAACAGGTTACTGTGGGGGTGGTTGCTATAACCAAGAAGAAAGAATTTCAGCCCTTGTATCACTAAGGTCCTGGCAAGCTGCAGGGCTCTGGTCTGGATGCCCATAGTAGATGCCTGCTTGTGGCCAAAGACAAAAATGTTCCATGGGAATGTGAAACATGGTTGGAGAGGGGTTTTTAAAAAAAGGAAAGAAAAGTCCTATAAGGTGAACTTCATTCTGACTCAGTCACAGGAACCCTGTGAGGTATGATGCTTATGAGAATAGAGAATATCTGGCCAAATATGGCCATGCCTTGTCCTCAACTTCTTATTTTACAAAATGTGAGTGCATATATTCTCACCCTGTAAGTGTCACATGGAAAAGCTCTGCTCAGCTTTCCAGTGGAAAGAATCAACGCTCAGAGAGGCTTCCTTCAAAAACTCTAGAGTTACTTTGGCTCAGTTTCAGAAGTTCCGGTCCATGGTCCCCTGGCAGTACTACTTTCTGTCCAATGTGAGGAAAGAACATTGTGGGAAGCATCCAGCATAGCAAAGCTGCTTGCCTCATGGCAGCCAGAAAGCAGGAAGAGAAAGGGGCCTGGAACAAGACATCCCCTCCCATGGTGCATCTCCAGTGACCTCCTCACTCCAACTAAGTCCTGTCCTCTAGTAGTCACCCACTGTGTCCCAGTGACGAATCCATCAAATTATGAACTCAACTAAGGATTAGTCCACTGAAAAGGCCTCATGATCAATCACTCCCCAAAGCCCATCATCTGGCAATCCAGTCTCTAACAGATGAGTCTTTGGGGGTAGGGAAACATCTCATACCCCGACTATCAAGGAGTTATAAACAGAGATGTGGGAATAAGCTGAGAAAGCAGACGATGAAAAGAAAATGGTGTCATCTTGGAGGAAGCTAACTACAGATCAAGGTTGCCAAAGCCAAATGTGATGTTTTCCTCTGCCTATCTGAAGCCAGCTACCCATCTGACCATCAGGTTGTAGTAAAACCAGAAGTAGTAAAAAGCAAAAAGTCTTGTGTCCCAGGTCTCTGGCTCTTTCCCAGCATCACCTGTGGTGGCTACCCATGCCCTTTGTTTTTATTTTTTTGTCAACTTGACACAAGCTGGAGTTGTCTGGGAAAAGGGAACCTCACAGAGGTCTGTAGGAAAGACTGGGACATTTTATTGATTAATGATGGACAGGGGAGGGCCCAGCTCACTGTGGGTGGTTCCATCCCTGGGCAGGTAGTCCTGGGTTCTATAAGAAAGCAGGCTGAGCAAACCATAGGAAGCAAGCCAGTGAGCAGCACCCCTTCATGGTTCTGCTTCAGCTGCTGCCCCCAGGTTCCTGCCCTGAGTTCTTGCCCTGACTTCCCTCAGTGAGGGACTGTGATGTGGAAGTGTCAATCAAATAAACCCTTTCCTCCTCAAGTTGGTTTTGATCTTGGTATTTATCACAGCGAAAGAAAGTGAATGAGAACAACCATCAAGAAAAAAGATCTTGGCAACTTTTAGTTTGAATATAAAAGATATGTCTAAAGTAATTTCAGGGAAATCAAAACTGCCTTAAGGTTCTATTTCGCCTTGTCTGTCCCATGGTATAATAGATACTCATTATTTTTCTTTTTTAATTTTTTTGATACTCATTATTTTTCAATTAATTACAAGATTTGTTTGGCAAATTCAGGTAAGGACAGTTTGCCATCTTCTTACCAAACCTTAGGGAAGGTAAAAAGCTGTATGTTTGTGAGAAACAGTTTCCCGAGACCATGTAAAGATGAGCAGAGAAGCTTCAAAGCCGTGGCTGCAGGTTCTCTGGATCAGTTTAAAATGACCTTCAACTGGGGTCAGTGTTTCCTGACGGAGTCTTAGCATCCACTCAGATATTAGTCTTTGCTTCTTGCATTCCCAATGAAGCGGCAGCTATTGTTGAGGATGCCCCTCTCCTCTCCCTCCTCAAACATGATACCCTAACTAGGATGCTTGGGGAGACAATTAATTCAGACCTTTGACCGAACAGAACCCTCTATCCTTTTGTTCTCCCAAGTAGCAAGTTACGCTAAGAGCAGGCTAGGAAAACTCAGTAACTCATGGAAAGGGTATCCGCTTTACTTTTAAACTCCCATCGCCAGGGTGAAGGGTCAGAAAGGGCCATGACCGAAAATCTTGCAGAAGAAAATCTTCCTGCTGCCCTGCAGCTGGTCACTTTTGCTGCACAAATCCCCGTATTCTGAGGCATGTCAGCTCCAGCTGTAATTGGAGTGCCAAAGAGAAAGGCCTTGTTCAAGGTTTCAGACTGGGACAGTTGTTTATTGGTGGTCAGCTTGACAGAGAACAAAATCCATTAGAGTCATTCCTACACACAAATTGTCCTGATCCAGTCTTTCCTACACGCACACATCCTGGTCCCAGTTATGCCCAATCAGCCCTCACTATAGCAGCCTCCTGCTGAAAGATAAAGAAATCTGAAAGACAGTGTGGTTGAAGAAAGACCCCCATTGGTCATATATTTGAATGCTTGGTCCCTAGTTGGTAGAACTCTGGGAAGAATTAGGAGGTGTGGCTCTGTTGAAGGAAGTGTGTCACTGGGGGTGGGCTTTGAAGCTTCAAATGTTTACATGATTCCCAATTAATCCTCTCTGGCTCTCTCTACCTCATGGTTGTGTCTTAAGATGTAATCTCTCAGCTACTGCTCTAGCATCATACCTGCCCGCCTGCTGCTGCGCTCCCCACCGTGATGATCGTGGACTAACCCTCTGGAACTGTAATCCTCCAATAAACTCTAGGTTTTCCTATAAGTTGACTTGGTCATGGTGTCTCCTCACTGCAATAGAAAAGTATCTAAGACAGACAGACTTCTTAAAATGCTTTCGTTCACCAAGCATACCACTCCATCCCAAGTGCCAGGGGACTCTATCTAGAAGCACTGAACTTAGAATTTGATTAGTAAGAAAACATGGCATACTCATATTCACAATGTGGTAAATACCGTAACCAAAGCATAAAAGAATTACAGAACATTTTCAAGTAGCCATTCAAACCCCTGACTTCTGAGTAACTGCACGGCAGGTTGAGAGCACTCACCAAGCATTTGTTTAGCAGCACCCACACCCTGAAGCTCCGCAGGACAGGGAATTCAGTCTGCTTGGTATTCTGTTTATGACAGTTCATCTTCATCATCATTTGACTGAGTTGAGAGACGCCTAAGAGGTTAGCAGAGAAAACCTCAGGGAGTTCTGTGACAGGGTTCCCACAGAGCAGCAGATCGGGAGGATACTGATGCAATGAGTGACCTGACCCCTAGATGCGTTCATGATATGCCAGTATGTTGTGAGCTAGTGAATGGGCAGGAGGTGTAGCCTAGTTGGAGGGAACAGGTCTCTGGGAGTGTGTCCTTTGGGAGTCCGTCTCTCCCTGGTCTCTTCCTGTATCATCTTTCTCTGCTTTCTGGCCACCATGATGTGACCTGCTGTACTCCACCGCACATTCTCCACCATGATGTGACCTGCTGTGCTCCACTGCACATTCTCCACCATGATGTGACCTGCTGTGCTCCACCACACATTCTCCACCATGTGACCTGCTGTGCTCCACCACACATTCTCCATCATGTGACCTGCAGTAATCCACCGCACATTCTTCACCATGATGTGACCTGCTGTGCTCCACCACACATTCACCATGATGTGACCTGCTGTGCTCCACCACACATTCCCCATGATGTGACCTGCTGTGCTCTACCACACATTCTCCATGATGGGACCTGCTGTGCTCCACCGCACATTCTCCACCATGATATGGCCTGCTGTGCTCCACCGCACATTCTCCACCATGATGGGCTAGCATCTTTGAAACCATAAGCCAATGTAAACCTTTCCTCCCCAGAAGTTGTTTCCATCAGGTATTTGATCACAGTGATGAGAAAATTAACATACTGCTGTGTCACGGTGGCAAGAAGGACAAGGGGCTGAAGACAGTAAGCTGGTGGTACGACACTTGCCATGCTCAAGGCCCTGGGTCACTCCCTCTACAGGAACAGAAATATACCATGTACAAATCAGCCGGGACGATAGCAGCCACTGTGAAGGGCCTATTACGCCAAGCACTACGGCATGAAGTTTGCATTTGCTAGCTCATTTAATCTGTTCCAAAGCTCTAGAAAATGAATAGCACGATCCCCATTTTTATGGTTGAGGAAACTGATTTCGATTGAAAAATCAATTTGCCTGCAGTGACATAGAGCTGGGGGGGATACAGAAACAGAGATGGAACTTCAGCCAATCACTGGAGTACAGGTGAGGGGAAGTGGAGGTGGCCCAACAGGTGAGATCTGGTGAAAAGAACAGGATTAGCACAACGGAAATCATACTGCCGGTCACAGTGAGGCAGCCCTGCAGAGTCTGTGCAAGGGGGTCACGGGGCACAGAGCATCCGCGCCTGGTAGCATCCAGGCAAAGGCCTCTCACACTTCAGAATGGACACCAATCATTTCAGCAGGGATCGCGTTTCAATGTATGGTCTCATTGAACTGGCCCAGACAGGACCTGAGAGTCAACATTTCCGACAAGCTGGGTGATGTAACGCCCTGCACCGCCCTGCACCTAAGACTGCAGCTTGAGTAGTCACATTCTAGCCTGCTGTCACCAAGGCTGACCTAGAAGTCAATGCTAAACAGTGCCAAGAAGAGCCCAGGTAAGTGAGAACAAGGACAGTCAACTAAAGTAGGAACACTCACACACACATGCACATGCACACGCACATACTCACGCGTGCACACACACACTCTGTCACACACACACACACACACACACACACACACACACGATGCTCAGCCTGTGAAGTTGCTTGCCATCAAGACTGACAACTTGAGATTGATCCCTGGGACCCCCATGGTTGAAGGAATCAACTGTCACAAATTTTCATCTGACTAAAAAGAATCTTGGGGAGGGAAGGATTTATCTGGCTTACACTTCCACATCGCTGTTCATCATCCAAGGGAGTCAGGACAGGAGCTCAGAGCAGAGCAGGAACCTGGAGGCAGGAGCTAACGCGGAGACCATGGAGGCGTGCTGCTTACTGGCTTGCTCAGGCTGCTTTCTCCTAGACCTCCACAAATGCCAAACATACAAATAAATAAAAGTAATTTAAAAATAGCTTAATAGCCATAGGTCTTACTCATAGACTCAATTTGTAGGCGGGAAACCAAGACATAGCGAAATGATCTGCTGGTTAGTGAGGTGGCTGAGAATCTGTGACTCTGCCGAGCACGGACTGTGATCACAGGTGCAGGTGCGTTAGATGGACAGAAGCAAGCATGACGTATCACCTCAAGAGACACAAATTTGATTATATTGACGATAGCAAAGTCTTCAATATTTTAACTAAAGGAGATGATATAACCAATGTTAAAAACCGATGCCATTCACTGTGATACACCTTGTCAAGGACTGGGCACTGTGGGGGTCTGGAGTGAGACCTTAGTCATGTCTCCATGTTTTTCCTTGTATCCAAATAAGCCGTTGTACAAACATGATTTTTATGTTAACGTCATATGTGTGTGCTTGTGATATTAGGACTTATAGTACATTCTGTCTCATATATTTGGTGCTGATCAGACAGTATTCCCCAGAACATGCTTATGATGACTGTGTACCCAACAGACGCATACTACAGCGGTCTGGAGACAGGCCCCTTTGCTCTTACATTTCCTCACTGTGTAAGTCCAGACAAGTCACGAATTCCACATACTCAGATGAAGGGCGTAATGATACAACCTAATACGCTATTAAAGGAGATTAAAATATGACTTATAAAACATTTAGGACAGTGTTAAGTGCATCGTATGCTTAATAGACAATTAGTAGTTTTTGTAATAATTGAGTATTTAGATATAAAGCCTTTATGTTACAAATAATTTGCTGTATTTAACAGATAAATCTTATAGACACATTTTTAGCACATGTTATAGTTTTCTCATACTCTATTTACTGGGAGTGTCTATGTTAAGGATTCATAATCTCTTTTTCTTCTTAGTTTTTTACATTGGTTTATTTCTGGGGTGTGGTGGCCAGGAGATAACTTCTGGGGGGTGTTTCTCTTCCCGGCATGTGGGCTCCATGCATAAATTCAGGTCATCGGGCTTAGTGGCAAGCGCCACCTTGCCAGCCCTTGTGATCTATTTTCCAAACTATATTCTAGAAAATTACACAAATTAACTTTATAATCAACATACATTCTTTTTAATTATTGTATCATTACATTCCCTTCAGCACTAAGGATTTCCATTTAAATATCTCTCTGGGGATTCATTAAAATTATTTGTGGGGCTGTAACAATGGCTCAGTAAGTAGTTAAGAGCACTTGCTGCTCTTGCAGTGGACCCACGTCTGTTCCTTAGCATCCGCACAGCAGCTCACAGACACCTGTCACTCCATCCTGAAGAGCCTCCTCAGGCGCTGCATGAAAGTGGTACATGTACGGACAGGCACAGTGCAAATACACATAAATAAAAGTGAAGAAACAGGTTTGCGATGTATTTATTTATCATGTGGTTTTTTGTTTTTGGAGTTTTTCCGGTTTTGTGGTTTGTTTTTGTTTTGTTTTGTTTTGTTGTTTTGTAGTGCTGAAGGCCAATCCTGGACCCTTGTCTGCTCCTCAGCTGCCCTATCAGGAACTGTATCTCTGGTTGACTTTCAGGTTAGAAGCAAAGACAAGAGTTCTTCCATGTGTTTAAGTCCTGTTCCACTAAATATTCTGTAGTTTGCGACCTTTTTAATGGATGACATTAAATATACTTAGCAGAAGAAATACAATCCATTTTTTATGTTTTAATACATTTTATTTGTTCTATACTGAGGTGATTTTTTTTTTTTGGCCATTGTAGCTGGTGTTTATAATATTTATCTACACAGTAAATATAAACTGACTTCCTTCCTTTTTTTCTCCCCTGCTCTTTCTTGGGATGGTTTTAATCTGTTGTTGATGTTGCCTGGGAAGTTTCATATTTTGGTTCTGTTTTTTTAGTACTGACCTTCTGTTTATAACTTTGGGCCCAAATTAGTGAGATCTCTGCTGAGTCACTCTTCCCTTTTTCTTGCACAACACAGAGGAATTCTAATACTTTGTTTCTCTCCTTCCAGACTCTCTTCAGTTAAACATGTCATTCTTATCTGGAACTATATATTCTCCCTTAAAAGTGGGGCTTGAAACAACTGACGCTTGTTTAAGTTGCCCGGATGCTTGGCCTTGCTCCTAAGTCGCTTTTGCTTCCCTTGGGTTTGTCTTAGAGTTTCTGCTGCTGTGATGAAATACTGTGACCAAAAAGCAAGATGGGGAGGAAAGGATTCATTCAGCTCACACTTCCACATCGCTGTTCATCGCTGAGGGAAGTCAGGACAGGAACTCACACAGGGCAGGAACCTGGAGGCAGGAGCTGATGCAGAGACCATGGAGGGGTGCTGCTTACTGGCTTGTTCTCCATGGCTTGCTCAGCCTGCTTTCTTCTAGAACCCAGGGCAACCCAGGGATGGCCCCACCCACAATGGTCTGGGCCCTCCCACAACAATCACTAACTTTAAAAATGCCCTTCAGGCTTGTAAGTACAGCCTGGTCTTATGGAGGCATTTTCTTAACCAAGGTTCCTGGCTCTCAGATGACTTTATCCTGTGTCAAGTTGACATAAAACTATCCAGCACAGGGTTCCATTACTTTTGCTTGAAAAAAAAATTTTTTTTTATGCCCTGCTAGACTTTGACTGTGAAATATCCTACAGGCTCCAGGGTTTGAAGCCTTTCCCCAGCCAGCAGCTTTGATTTGGGGAGTTGTAGAACCTTTGGGGGTAGAGCCTAGGTGGGGAATATAGGATGCTAGGGGTGGAGCTTGAGGGCAATAAGGCATCTCTTCTTCCTCCTATAGCCTCTGTTTCCTGATCTGTGATGATGTGAGGAAAATTCCCCATCCCATGCTCCCGCCGCCAGGAACGCTACCAGCCTTCTTCACTGTGAGGGACTGAAGCTGATCCCTAAGCCGAGAAATCAGGCCAGATTCCACTACCTTACTCAGATCTGTGAGGTCGAATCCAAGGTGCCTTCTCTTATAAGATGTACTCACATACACTCCGCACTACCCCTGCCCCCCACAGGAAAAGTTCCGGTCAATAAAACCATAGAAAGTGATTTTTTTTATCACTTTGAAATTTCTGTAGCTATTACATTCCCCCTTTATAGTTATGTAGACATTGCTTTTTTATTACATATTACTCTTGAGGATCCATAAAAGTAGACTATAAGAAAAACGAATTGGCAAAAGCCATGATTCCCATGTCCTATACCACAGCACCTGAGAGAGTCACAGGAAACCCACTGGAGTACCATGGGATAGCTTGAATTTTTAAATGCCCTGGTATTTGACTTGTGTTAGCAATGGTACAAACACCCAGATCAAAGTTAGTCATAATTTCAACAGAGTGTCAGGCAGGTTCTTGATGGGGTCATCTTTGGTGAATTTATTAGCATTTGCTGCAATCAAAAATAATGCCAGGCATAGTGGCACATGCCTTTAATCCCAGGACTGGGAGGCAGAGGCAGGTGGATCTCTGTGAGTTTGAGGCCAGTTTGGTCTACATAGTGAGCTCCAGGACAGCCAAAGCTACAAAGTAGGACCCTGTCTCAAAATATCAAATCAAACCAACAACAACAATAAGGAAGAAGATATAAACATGGCAACATCTGTTGTGATTCCAAGTTTAGGAAGTTGTTTGGTGCTCAAGAAGCACAGCCATCCATTGGTAGGTAGCTGTAGTTGTTTAACAATGAGATGAATATTTTTCAAATGACTAACATTGCTGCACCTAACATCTTGATAAATGAAATGGTTAGGCATTTCTTTTGGCCTAGGAAGGATATAAAAAAGGTAGCAAGCCCCCAAAAACTCTGGAATCAAGGAAGTTTGGGAATCTCTATATGAAAGCAGTCCTAAAACCTTCTCAAGTTGATGGGCAGTTCTCCTGTATCACTAATTCAGAGTCCTCTACATCCATGTTTCACCTACACAACATCAGCCTCTATGCCCCAGATGCATGGGTACCATTTATTTTTTTAAAGTGTTCCACATTCCGTGGTTTTATGGTTGTTTGTTTTTTTCCTACCCCACGTATGCTAAACATTTTGTCACGGAAAAACACCCAAGGTGCTCAATGAAAGGTTTTTAAGCACTTTCCAGGACTCATGTTCTGCCAGTGGAGAGCTGACACTTGAGAAGACTCAGCTCCATTCACGGCACCAGAGAAAAAGGAATGTCAGCAGAAGGAATGCAGCGGAGCTGCCGCCGGGCTAAGAGGAACTTCAGCTTGTAATAGAGCATGCGCGCTTACATTCTGGCTTCAAATGGATGAAAATAGTGGGTGGGTTGCAACACGCATCGGCAAACAAGTAAGACATGGTTACATCAATCACACAGCACAGAAAGCTGAAGTGATGGACGTAAAATAAAGGAGCTTTGTAAACTTAAAGCACCATTGGTAGTTTTATTCTGGGACCTGGAAGATATATGGTTACAAAATACAGAAATGGAATCTACAATATTTCAAAGTGAGAGCCTGGAGGCTGGGGATATAGCTCAGTGGTGAAACACTGCCTCGTTTATTCAAGGCCCCAGGTTTCATCTCCAGTAAAACAAAATAAAAGCACAAATTTTTCAATTGTTCAATTTCTTTGTACCCTTGAAGACCAGCCTGAGAGTGCCCAGCCATGTGCCTGCTCCCAGGCTGGAGTTTCTGGGGAAGCTGCAAGCCATCCATCATTCTTCAGTCCTCTTTTTTTTTTTTTAATTTATTTTTATTTTATCTGCATTGGTGTTTTGCCTGCATGTACATCTGTGTGAGGGTGTCAGATCCCCTGGAAGTGGAGTTACAGACAGTTGTGAGCTGCCATGTGGGTGCTGGGATTGAATCCAGGTCCCCTGAAAGAACAGCCAGTGCTCTTAACCACTGAGCCATCTCTCCAGCTCCCCCCCACCCCCCCACCCCCATCCTCTTTTCTATGCCTGATTCCAGAGTCATGGCCATAAATTCAAGTCATGTGCTCCTGACCCTGCTTGACCCGTCCGGCAGGTCCAGTTATTCGCGGGTCTCGAGCCAGGAATCACCTAGAAGCCAATGAGGGTGAGAAAGGAAGGAAGCCTTGCACATATAATGAATGACAAGAGTCAGTCTGAGTTGCGTCAAGGCTCCGTTTATTGAAATGAGTGCTGCAGTTTTTATATGCTGAGGCTTCAGGCAGGGGGGGCAGGGAAAGCAAGGAGAGTGGAAGGTTATCAGAAGTCAGAGTGATGGGGCGAGGTCTCTTTGGCCCCAGGCTCTTGCAGCTGGCTGATTAGCATCTGTTTGCAAGAAGAATGGGAACTCCTAAGGGAAGGTTAGGGTGAGGTCGCTTTGGTCCTAGACCCCTGTTGTTATTGAATGAGGCCTTTCTATGGTTAGGCCAAGGTCGTCTTGTTTTGCAAGACTCCAAGCAGGAAATTCCAAACATACTTGGATCAAACAGTCTAGGTGGGTCAAATAGTCTAGGTGGGTCTCCAACACCTGCTATCATTCATAGTGTACCAAGGGTCCTTAGTAAAATTACAGTTTAGGGGAAGAAAGTAGCCTAGATATATGCAACAAATCCCTTACACGTTTTATTCTTAGAAAACACTTTGGGTTAGTAGATCAATTCACTGGTTTGGGTAAAAATAGATCTGAATTACAAATTCTAACTACATCCTGTACTAGCTGTGTGATTATGGGCTTCTCAGCCTGTTTCCTTGTCTCATGAAATAGGAATGATGGTGGTGTTTTCCTTTTTAAGAGTGTAATGAGGAGCCAGGAGTGTTGGCGCACACCTCTAATCCCAGCTCTTGAGAGGCAGAGGCGGATGGATCTCTGTGAGTCCCAGGCCAGCTTGATCTACATAGTGAGTTAGACAGCCACAGCTACACAGTTAAACCCTGTCTCGTGTGTGTGTGTGTGTGTGTGTGTGTGTGTGTGTGTATACAGTGTTTGTATCAATGAGGACAAATGAGATCAAGTGCATGTTCCAGTGCTTAGCTTACTTGCACATTTAACTGTCAAAAAGACCCGGACGTTCTAGGTCACCTGACACATCTTTGGAAACTTTGGAATTGCTTCTCCCTCTCTTGTCTAAAATTATTTAGAATTCTTCATGGGCATTCAGGGAACATAATCATGTGTAGAATCATATGTGTGGCCTTTAACCAACTCCTACACAACTGTCTCCCTGGCCTAAGCCACTGACTTATATTTCCAGACCCACGCCTTCTGACATCTGGCTTCTACCCCAACCTACCGAAAGCATTCTGCAGCCACGTTTCCATTCTGCAGCCATGTTTCCATTCTGCAGCCACATTTCCATTCTGCAGCCATGTTTCCATTCTGCAGCCACGTTTCTAAATGTCCTTTAGACTCTATCACTGCTTAGGCCAAACTCTCTCCAAAGATCTCCCCATTGCACTGCCAATAAAACTCAAATACAGCACACAGGTTTTCCAGATCTAACGTGCTACCTCATTCCCTACCCCGACTGTACCCATCACTCCGTTCCAGTCACTCACCTGCCTTCTGTCCCCTCAGCACAGCCCCCAGGGTCACTGTGAAGACAGTTTTCTGTGCACCGCAACTTTCACTCTGATATTGGTCTTGCTCATCAGTGTGATGGAATGAATCCTCTCTCTACCCCAGCTACAGCTTTCAGAGTGGAAAAGCCGCGAGGACATTGTTCTCTGTCTCCAGCGCCTAAAGCCTATCTTGCATTCTATAAACTGACAAACTATAGACAAGCATGTTCTACTTAAGTGCCAGAAAAATAGAATTATATGTACCTGTTGGCTGTACAGTTCTTTAGAGGTGGTGATCTTTAAGGGATAAGTAATAATATGGAAGACAAGAACAATCTTGTCTACATATTAACAGGCTGGATTTTTAGAAAGCCAAATAATGTTTTGTCAACTTCCTTCACTAGTTTTTTTTCTTTTTTTCCTCTCTCTCTCTCTCTCTCCCTCTCTTTGACTTTTCAAGACAGGGTTTCTCTGTGTAGCCCTGGCTGTCCTGGATCTCGCTCTGTAAACCAGGCTGGCCTCAAATTCACAGAGATCCACCTGCCTCTGCCTCTCGAGTGCTGGGATTAAAGGTGTGCCACTACTGTCCAGCATGTGTGAGGTTTTAGCTTTGTTTTTGTGCTCCTGCATACTTCCCTGTTTGTCCTCGTGCGTTTATGGGTTTTCAAGACGGACACTAACTGCTCCTTGCCAGTCTATAGAGCAGGCTTTGGAAAGTCTCTAGAGGAAAGTGAGTACAGCAGTCCTTGAAACTCTATTATAAAGAGTTCTCCTCTTTTCTTCTGCACATTCTTACTAGATGCAGGAGACTGAACCCAGGACCTTGATCTAGTTAAATGCGTTCTTTACTACTGAACCACACTTCTAGCCAAAACTTTTGGCTTATTCAATATTGAATCTGTTCAAATTGGAATCCTTAAACTTTCGTTGCATTTGGAAAAGTTGCTTTACCATAAGGGTATGGAGCTTTCAAAACCAGAGTGCTTAAGCCACGCCTCTGCTCCAGAGCCTTCTTTAGATGTTTTGGTTCTTTTGATCTGGAGCAGCACTCTGAAGACCCTTAGGGTCTATCAGATTTGAAAGCAGTGCGAGAGAGCAAAGGTCCAAGTCAGGGCATTTGTAGAAACGAATTAAGCATGTAGAATGAATGGAGTTGACCTGAAATACTTTTAAGGGGGCTGAATAGATGGCTGGGTTGGGTAAG
>CABHPH010130094.1:51462-62541 GCA_902168325.1 Peromyscus nudipes
TATATATATATATATTTTGTCTAAGAGATTTTCTGGTGGATAGTGAAAGATTTGCTTGTATTTGTGCACACAGTACATTATTAATTCTTTGGGAGTTTCCTATCATGCACCCTAATTCCACTCACCTTCCTGTGCCCCTCATCCTCTCCTCACCCCCAAAAGAAAATTTAAAAAAAAAAATCAAAACAAAACAAAGCAAGAAACAAAAAACCCTTTTTCGATTCTCCATCTTTCCCACCTCTCCAACACCTCTTCATTTATCCTGGTGGCATTGGGGATCACACAGTAGACCCTTTGGTCCAATCAGCTTAACTAGCAAATGTTCATTGCAATGAGTCATTGATCTGGTTCAAGACCTCTGGTTTCTGGCACAACCATCATCACTGGATCCTCACCAAAACTCCTCTGGGACATCCCGCAGCTGCCCTGAGTACATTTTTAAGGACTGGTATTCATTCATAATTTGAATATGTGAGAATCACTTGACTGTTGTGGTGTAACTAATATGCTCTTCCAGGATAGTATGTTTTAGACGGCAGATATTGTTCTGCCAATGTGGCCACAAATGTATAGATTTCTCTGTCTCTTCCGCCCTCTATCTCTCTGTCTCTCGTGTGTGTGTGTGTGTGTGTGTGTGTGTGTGTGTGTGTGTCTTGACCTCCCTTCTTCCCTTGCTCCTTCCCAAACTCCCCTCACTTTTCCTCCCTCTCTCTTGACACAACTTTTCCTCTCTTTCCTCCCTCAGCCCCTCCACTTGTTGCTGATAGAGAAAGCGTCAGTTTGAAGTCGAGATACTGTGAGCTCTTAAACTGGTCTCTGGATCAGATCTCTTCTGCTGACCCCGGTGCTGGGAGGGAGGGATGGTAATCTCACCACCCAAACTCTTGGTCCCTTCCCCCTCAGGCCGAGACCTGAAGAGTGAGCCCTGGCCTCTTAGCACCAGGAATGCTAAAGGGAAAACCGGGCTGAGGACTGGGCGTGGAGTGGTCAGCTCCAAAGATCCCACCTCCCCACAACATTTACGTATTTTCCTTCCTGAGAGAGAACACTCCTGTGAACCTGAATGACAGCCCCTCCCCCACCCGCACTCCTCCAGTCTGGCAGACTCCAGGGAGTTTGCCTTCCCTTCCTCTCCTTCTGGGCTGCAGTGTTTGGTCATCCACCATGATTCAGAGAGCTGCCTGAGTCCAGGGCTCTCCTTGGTGCTGCAGCCCTTGAACAATGCACACGGCCTCTTTTCCTGGATTTACTTTACCATGATGGTGCTCAGCCTGACATGGTAAGTACAACCCAATGAAAAGCATGCTGTATGTTCTGTATACTTTCTATACTACAGGCCATACTTCTACATATGTAGACACACACACACACACACACACACCTACCTTCCTATCATAGGATGACATGTTTGGAAAGAATAAAATTGAGGATAAAGGTAACATTTTCAGCCACAAGTCAAGAGTGTAATGAAACAGCAGCTAGGAACTATGTTTTCAAACAATACTCTTTCATGGTCCAAAAACAAACAAACAAACAAACAAACAAACAAAAAAAAAAAAAAAACAAGATTGGTTTCTCTGAATTCTAGTCACAGGCTGGCAAAAACCAGAGCTGGGGCTAGAGGGATGTGTCAGTGCAGGCGTGAGGACCTGAGGTTCCATCTCCAGAATACATGTAAAATCTGGACGTGGCAGAAAGTGCTTGAGTGTAGTCCTCAGACCAGGGTAAGTGTGTTTGACTTACATTTGGTGGTGGTGGTGGTGGTGTGTGTGTGTGTGTGTGTGTGTGTGTGTGTGTGTGTGCGCGCGTGCTATTGTTATGGGGAAACACCATGGCCAAAGCAACTTGGGGAGGAAATGACAGGCAGAGAGAGAACACTCCTGTGAACCTGAGTGACAGCCCCTCCCCCATCCGCTCTCCTCCAACCTGGCAGACTGGAGAGCCCAAATCTCACAGTCCAGCAGTCTGGCTAAAAGGGTGATCTCCAGGTTCCATGAGAGGCTCTGTCTCAAAACAATAAGATGGAGAACAACAGAGGAAGACATCCTCCATCAAATGTAGGCCTTCATGCATGCATGCATAGGTGAGCACATCCACCCAAACATGTGCACAGACGTAACCCCCCTATGCTGGCTCGTGTTATGCCAACTTGACACAAGCTAGAGTCATCAGAGAGGAGGGAGCCTCGCCTGAGAAAATGCCTCCAGGAGATCTGGCCATGGGGAAGCCTGAAGGGTATTTTCTTAGTAATTGATGTAGGAGGGTCCAGCCCATTGTGAGTGGTGCCATCCCCAGGCTGGTGGTCTTGGATTCTGTAAGAAAGCAGGCTGAACAAGCTATGAGGAGCAAGCCATGAAGAGCAAGCCTCCATGGCCTCTGCATCAGCTTCTGCCTCCAGGTTCCTGCCCTGCTTGAGTTCCTGTCCTGACTTCCTTTGAACTGTGATGTTGAGGCATAAACTGAATAATCATTTCCTCCCCAAATTGCTTTGGTCATGATGTTTCACCATAACAATAGTAACCCTAACTAGGACACACACACACACACACACACACACACACACACACACATACCCCCCAAATGTGAGTCAAAGACACTTACCCCGGTCTGAAAACTCCTCTCAAACAAGCAGCAACAGCATACAAATCTGCCAGCGTGTGAGTAGTTGTTCAAGAAAAATCTGACTTAATGACAGGGACAACACAGAAGGATAAGTGGTCCTCAACTATGACTTAATACAGGAAGGATTCTATTCAATTCATCTCAATTAAAATATTTATTGAGTAACTGATCACTATTACTCTACAATTATGTATAATCGAAATCAAACTCCCGAGAAAGGGCCTTGGAAATAACATGTAAATTGCCGGTCACAGGCTTGAGGCACAGACAACCCTTCACAAATACTGCTTCTCCCCAAAGATTCTTGATTTCTTCTTGATTCTTGAGATGTATTTCTATGTCAACAATTCAGTCCAATATGAAAGTGTTTCTGTGTCCAGCCTGGGGCAGGATGCTTTATGTCCATCACACCTCCCTTAAATGCACATAGGTAGATACCTCAGTCCCGTTTGCCAAAATGGAAGCCACCGAGCTTTATTGAACAATTGATTCAATTGTTCAATAAAATTGTTAGATACAGTGTGCTAATTAAATTCTGGACATTTGTGATCCCACTTATTTCTCTCAGAACACATTTATTGATTAGCTTGCCTCTCTGAAGCTGAGGATTGAAGCGGGCTATGCTCTTAATGCTCAAAGGTTTCACCCGATGTGGGATCAAAGAACCTTTTCTAAAGTGGAAACGTCATAGCAGAGAACAAAAGAAGAGATGGGTCGCTTTTCAGAGTAAAGCGATGGTGGAAGAACCGTGAGGACATTACCAAGATCTGATTACAGGATCCTGGAAGACGAGGAGTCCATGCAGAGATGGGAGTCTGTTCAAGGGGAGTGAGGGAGAGTGTCCAGGGTTGGCGACTGAGAATGCTAGGGAGGGTGCCAAGGGAGGGTGAGTCGATCAGCCAGGATGGGGTATGTGTGGAGTGGAGTGGTAGGAGCCTGGAGAAGGGGGCGCAGGCCAGGCAGAAGGGGTGGGGTGTCAGGCTGAGGGGACCACATTATGCCATGAAAGTAATAGGATTCTAAGAAACATTTAAAGCAAAGGTGTGACCTCATCAGAATGGTATCTTTAAAAAGGTTTTCCAGTGTCGGAACACGGTCCAGGAACAAAGCTGTGTCAGGAGGTTTCTGAGACCTTGTGAGAAAACTCCAAGTAAGACAAGAGTCTCGTCACCTCTGTTCCCCCATACCATGGCTGTTCTGGGAATGTGCTTTCATGTCCCTCCTGGGTGTAGCGGCTAGGAGAGAGTTTACTTCAGACTGTTCATTACAACTGGCTATTGTTATTTGTTTATATGCCTCTATGGAAAAACATGTTTTTGCCATACGTAGCTTGTCCTTGTCATTAACCACCTTACTCATGTGACTCTTCTTAACACTCAGAGTATAAATTGTCCGATGTTCTAAATAAAGTTGGCTATTGATTTTTAAGCCCACTTTGCCAGGTCCACAGTACCAACTAGAGCAGCAGCATTCCAGTGCTGGTGTAGAAGTAAGAAAGGCACTGATTCAGGGAGGCAGAGTGGAGAGGAGACCTCTTCATCATTCCACAAGAGAAGCTAAGACCTGAACCAAGACATTGGCTCTTGTCTTGGGTCACCTGTCTGGTGAACACACCTGTCTTGGCCGCCTTCCTGCATAGTTCGGCTTGGTGCATTCCTTGGGGCAACTGTTCATTGTACAATGGGAGCTGGTTTTAAAAGGGACAGAATGGGGTCCTGCTCCTCCAAGTAGAGTTCATACAGGTTTTCATCCCAGCGATGTTAACCTTGCCAGGGTTCGTAAAGGAGCAAGCTGTCAGTCCTTTGCATCACTTAAGGAGCCTCCTATGAAAGGATAGCAGGTTCCCTAGGAGGAATGCAGCATTAACAACCACGAATGCCCTGCCCTCAATGGCTTTGCCAGATTAATTAGGTGGGTCCCCAGCAAGGCACTAATCAAAGAGAAGCAGGACAGATCAATGTGAGGGGGAAATGAGATCTGAAGCATCGGAGAACTGTGGGCTCCAAACTGGGCAGAACTAGAGCACTGGACACCCAGAGGGACAAGCACCAAAAACACAAGGGAAAGAATGTCCAATAGAGGTGAAGGAGGTTAGCAGGACTCCTTAGGCTTAGAACCCAGAGATCCCGCCTACCGTGTATGGTAGATCCCTGGTCCTCCAGAGGTCGTCACTTGAACATTGTTACTTTCACATTTCATTCAGAAATGTTCCTAAAATGTCCTCAGCAGAATAACAATGGAATCTCAGGAAATTTCCTTCCTTCCTTCTTTCCTTCCTTCCTTTTTCCTTCCTCCCTCTCTCCCTCCCTCCTTCCCTTCCTCTCTTTCTTTCCTTTTATGAGACAGGGTCTTATTATGTAGCTCTGGCTGTCCCAGGACTCACTCTGTAGATCAGGCTGACCTCAAACTCACAGAGATCCACCTTCCTCTGCCTCCTGAGTGCTGGGATTAAAGGCATGCGCCTCTATACCTGGCTTCAGTCAGTCTTCAGTATCATGCTGTAAGCTAGGCTTACTGCTTCTAAGTTTTCCATGAGAAAACCTAAGTTTCAGTAAATGCTCACAGTCATTCAGCTGAGTAGCAGAGTCAGAGTTTGAATCTATGTCCATTCTGGCTCCAGAAGTATTAGCCAGCAGTTCATTTGCTTCTAACCTCACTACCACTGCAATTATCATCTCAACTCTGTGGACTGGCAGAGACTTCCTGAGGATGGAGTTTGATTGAGAAATTCGAGGGTGCATTTTAATCAGTCATTATATTCTACCCTTGCTTTGTAGGCCAAGAAAGCTTCTGGGCTCCTACAAAATAAACAATAAGGCCTGGACTGCAAACCAGAACTGGCTGAGCCAGGACTGCAAATCTGTACTTAGTCTTCCAAGAGATGATAACATATGAACAGTGGACTAGAGGGGTGGGAAATGTAGGCTGGATGCACTAGAAATTGCTCGGAGAAGAGTGAGCCTCAAGTGCTTATGGGAGAAAAAAAAACAGAAGTAAGATTGGAAAGGTAGCCTTGAATACTGTTAGGAAGGTGTCTTGGTCACTGTTTTGTCACTGTGAAGAGACACCATGACCAAGGCAACTTATAAAGAAAGGCATTTAATTGAGGGCTTGATTACAGTTTCAGAGGATGAATCCATGACCATCATGGTGGGAGCATGGTGCTGGAGCAGTAGCTGAGATCTCACATCTCATCTTCAAGTTGCAGATATATATATATCTCCTGGGCCTGGCATGGGCTTCTGAAACCTCAAAATCTACCCTTAGTAATATATCTCATCCAACAAGGCCACACCTCCTAATCCTTCCCAAACAGTTCCAGTAACTAGGACCAAACATTCAAACATATGAACCTATGGGAGCCTTCTCATTTAGACTGCCACAATAGGTGATGACATAGGAAGCCACTGGTGAAAAGGTGTGTCCTTGCCCGTGAAATGATACAAGTATTTGAAAACATGGAGTTCATGCTTACGGTGGAGTTAGCTGATTGCTACTGTTGTGTTAAAACCCTACAGTGGGATAATGAGAAACCCAGAGCCATTAATTAATTTATGAACTGTTAAAGGCTAAGTGTGGAAGCAACTGGTAGTTTACAAAGAGGCCCTACTTCCTGCAGTAAGAACATCTCATCTGAGGGACAAAATCAAGAGCTGAGAGTTGAGGTTGCTAAATACTAAAAGGCTTAGCCAAAGGAATTCTGTTTGCTAAGGTAAGGACTGAGCTGGGGCAAACACAGAGCTCTGGAACCTGAGATGTAGACATCTAGGCATATGGTCCTGGGAGTGCTAATTCTACACATCCCTGAATTTCCTGTCTCCAAAGGAAGAGCTAGTAGTCCAAGAGGGAGAAATCTTCGGAGGGATTTCTCCCATGAAACAATAGGCACCCCCCTCAGGAGCTAATCCTGCCTTTCCCTCTTGGCTGATAGACTGATAATAATGGAAGTTAAAGTCTGACGGCTAGGGACAAGCTGGACCTGAGAAAGAAAACAAGTTTGTGTCAAAGGAGTTTTGAACACGAGCCAGTGTAGCTACACGAGCTAAGGCAATAGCCCCAGAGCTGGATCACTTGATCAACAACGTTGAAACATAAAAGCAGATAAGAAAAAGTTCAGTAACATGCGACACTTCTTTAGATCATGGAACTGAACACCCTCTCAAGGACTCAAGGACACAGGATGAACATCCAGCCAGGATCACTCCTTGAAGTATGAGAAAAAAAAATAATAATGCCTTATATGAGGCAAAGAAGAAATGCTTACATTTCTCTGCACACTGTAAAGGAAGGAAGGGGGAGGCTTTCAGAGGTGGGATGCTGAAGTGTGCGCATTATAGGAGACCAGAAAGTCTACTATAGGATTATATTACACACAAAGTCCTAGGGAAGACATCATTGACTGTGGCTATCAGAGATGGGCTGGGCAGAGGCAGCAACAGTTCCCCAGTATTCTAAGCTGGCCTCCCCTGTAGGCAAAGGACAATGGCACGAGAGGTTGTCCTAGCACTGGACTCATGATGGGGAAGTGAAATAATGAAGCCAAGAGTGGTTCTTAGGGCTGAGGAAATAGCCCAGTGGTTAGGAGCACTTATTTTTTGTTTGTTTTTGGTTTTGTTTTGTTTTGTTTTGTTTTTGCAGAGGGACTGACTGGATTCAGTTCCCAGCACCCATATCCATCAACAGTTCTTAACCTCTTCCAACTCCAGTTCTGGGGGGTCCAACACCTTCTTCTGGTCTCTGGAGGCACCTGTACACACATGGAGCATTTGTACAGATATGCTGGCATACATACATAAAGAAAATTATTTTTTAAGTGGTACTTAGCCACTAATAGCCAGAAAACCACAATTATCACAATGACCAGAAAAGACAGAGAGACTGCCAAGGACGCTGGACTCCAGGGAATTCTGGAGAAAATGAATAGAACAAGGCATTAAAAAGGACAAAATTGGATAGTTCTGCTTAATACCTATACCCAGAAACAAGAGTAGAAAATGCAAATAACCCGCATGAGCAGGTAGCTCAGGTGTCCGCCATAGTAGCATCCAAATCCTTCCCCCAGATAAACTTGACTACATGTGGGGACCCTTCTGATAGTTGTGCCTTCTAAGGAGCATAAAGTGCAAAGATGCAAATGTGAACCAGCCAGGGTCTTTGCCACTTTATAATAAGGACCCTCTTCGTCCGTTGTACAGGGGCCTGTTCCTTCTTTTAGCTGAGACTTCATCAGAATGGCCTTCCACAAACTCCCTCCACACCTCTACCAACTCTTCATGATTGCATAGGTGTTCTCAAAGGCGACGGAGTCTTCTAACTCTGAGAAATCTCCTTTCTCTGTGAGCCTTGGCTAGAATTGCCTTTAAAGGTCTGTTCACAGCAACATTACCTCTCCCAACATGAACTTCCAGTCCATTCCCAAGGCCCTTTCTGTTTTAGCCCCACTTTTCAGTGCCCATTTTGTCTCTGTGAGAGCTTCTCTAACATAATACCCAAGAGTGTTCACCTTATGGCAGTGGGAGTTTATCTCCCACAGTTGAGGAAGCTGGAAGTCTCAGATCAAGGCGTTGGCTTCTGAGGAGGTGACACTCCGATGTTTCATAACAGCGTTACGCCTCTGTCCTCATGATCTCCTAATTGTGTGCATGTAATTATACACACACCAACATACCAAAGGCTCCTCTTTCTAACCCTGTCACCTTGGGAGTTAGACTTTCGATATCTGAATTTATGGGGGACACAAACTTTCAGTATATAGCAACTGGATTCCCCTAATGGCAGTTTTTACACAGGGTCAGGTCAGTCCAGTCGACTGGTTTTTTTACATCTCTGCTGTGTGCTACGGCCCATTAGCCCTTTTCTCCTTTCACAAGTAACATACCTGCCTTGTTCGATTTCCTCCATGTCCTTTATCCCCCATAGATCTTCCCTTTTTCACATCTAACCCTGTCTTGGTAACTGTTTCTCAAGGTTCTGAACTGACATCCCTCTATCCTTTATGTTCCATGCAAACGGAGGTCATGCCTGCCTTGTCTACTGCCCAGTGTCCCCCCCTCCCCCCAGTGCCTGGCACTATTCCCAGTTAAGTGTGTTATGGAGTTCAAGACCACCAGAAAAATACTATCAGACTCAATTCAGATGACAATATGTTAAAACTGTTAGCAGGGCTGCAGTCTCTAACCCAAATATGAGATGTGTGCCCAGAAGCAGGTGAGAGAAGGGCTTTTAAAGGTGAAAAACCATAATTACTTCATTTCTGCAAAATTTGCAGCTACATGAGGAACTGCCTTACTCCCTCCAGCTATGTGAGGAACTATCTCACTTACCCTACATGAGGCGATAAGCAAGTTTACAGAAGCCAGAACAAGCAGCTAATCATTTCACAGCAGTCACACCATTCTGGGGAGGGGTAGGTTGCCAGGAGCATATCTTTCAGGAATTTTGGTGAGATGCCAACAGTTACTAGAGTGGGCGCCTATTGCAGAATTAATTAGCCATTGGAAATGGGCTGATCAGTGCACTTGCTCTTATTCATAGAAGCATCAGTCATGTGGTAGGAGTCAAACCCACACTGGACAGGAATAGAGGTGAGTCAAGTATACTTTTTCAGGAATATTAGCTGGGAAAGGGGGGTGAGATTAATGTTAGCTGGAAGAAAAACAGAATGGACAGAAGGCTATTTTTGGACTGGAGAGGCTTGGTCATAATATAAGCTGTGAAAAAGTGGATAAAAAAGGAAAATCTTAATGCCGTGTATGTATCAAATGCCATAATTAAGCCCATTGCTTTTAATACTAATTTAAGAAAATAAGTTTAAAGTAAGAAAAAGCTCAGAGGCAGATTAGAAAGATGATTAAATCAGTGAAACATGAGGACAACAAAGGGCAGGAGCCGGAAGTGGAAAGTTGAGCCCTCGCCTTGGGGGCCTCACTCCCTTAGTGTTAATAGTTGGAAAGTTCATTTACTGGGAGATACAGAGAATGGGGAGAGAGGACTAGTACAGGCTTAGAGGAGGGGTGAGGAGTGGAGGGGTGGGAGAGTGGGGGGTGGAGAGTGGGGGGGAGTGGGGGACAGTGGGGAGGTGGGGGAGTGGGGGGGGGTGGAGGAGTGAGCTCCCTCCTGGTGTGAGTAAGCAGCACAAAGGATACCTCTGCTCTGTAAGGCTCATCGAGGGAGGGGGCTCATCTGAGGCTGGAGCCACATGTCTAGAATTCCAGGCAAGGGCTCTCCTTCAGTATCCACGATGAGTTTCCGGGAAGAACTAGGAACATTAGATGGGGGTGAGATTCAGAATGAGGAAATGGCAGGCTCTAAGGAAGGTCCAGGCAGCGTAGTAGTCGTGAAAGGAGGGTGCTGGCAGCTCACTGAAGCAGTGATTTTCCATCGTCAGAGTTAGAGTGGAAAGACTCACCTGCCCAAGTTGAAGGAGAAAGAAGCTGACTGCCCGTACCCCTTCATCTCACAGAAGTCTAATATGAAAACATCTTTCTGTCATGAAGTCCTGTAGGCGCCAAGAATTTTGAGAAACACGTTAAAGTATCCTTAGCTTTTCATTTTCCCAAACAGAAATAAAATCTATTTTCCCTCTTATAATAAATGGTCTTTGCTAGTGAAGGAATTCTGTATAATGATATATATATGTGGTGGTATTGTGTTCCCCAAAATATTGTGTACCTTAATAAACTTATCTGGGGTCAGAGACGGAACAGCCACAATATTAAACAGAGGTTAGGCAGTGGTAGCACACGCCTTTAATCCTAGCATTCCAGAGACAGAAATCCCTCTGGATCTCTGTGAGTTCAAGGCCACATTGGAAATGGCCAGGCATGGTGACCCACACCTTTAATCCCAGGGAGTGGTGGTAGAAAGCAGAAAGGTATATAAAGCGTGAGGACCAGAAACTAGAAGCATTTGGCCGGGAAAAGCATTTTGGCCTGGAGAATCATTTGGCCTGGTTAAGCATTCAGGTTTCTAGCAGCACAGTTCAGCTGAGACCCATTCTGGATGAGGACACAGAGGCTTCCAGTCTGAGGAAGAAAGACCAGCTGAGGATCCGGAGAGGTGAGATAGCTGTGGCTTATTCTGTCTCTCTGACCTTCCAGTGTTCACCCCAATAACTGGCTCAGGTTTGATTTTATTAATAAGACTCTTTAAGATTCATGCTACATATATATTTATTAACTAAAGTTTTGCTTAAGGTACCACAACTAACTTCATTACAAAAATATGACTTCAATTGAATGTTTTCCTTCCCTGTGTCTGACATAATTCTACACCTTGTTGAGATTTAGGCTACATTTTGGCATTGGATATACCCATAGAAAACCAGAAAATGTTATGTTACCATATTTATTCATATACTCTGAGTTCTTTTCCTGATGCTATGACAAAAATCCCTGATGGAAGCAACCTAAAGAAGGAGGGCTTGTTCTAAGTCACAGCCTGAAGAAGGAGGGCTTG
>CABHPH010130095.1:0-16239 GCA_902168325.1 Peromyscus nudipes
GTGAGTGGGGGTAATGAGGGGTGAGGGGCGAGGGAAAGAGAACTTGGGGGAGCGGGAGATCCCAACTGGATCAAGTACAGAGAGGAAACACAAGGAATGTTCATGATAAATGAAGACCACATGAGAATAAGAAGGAGCAAAGTGCTGGAGAGGCCCACAGAAATCCACAAAGATGCCCCCACAACAGACTGCTGGCAATAGTCGAGAAATAGCCCGATCTGACCTACCCTGGTGATAGGATGGCCAAAGACCTTAATTGTCATACTAGAAACCCCATCCAGTGACTGAGGGAACTAGATGCAGATATCCACGGTCAGGCCCTGGGTGGAGCTCCGGGAGTCCAATTGGCGAGAAGGAGGAGGGTTTATGCGAGCTAGAGTTGTTGGGACCAGGGATGGATGGAATACAGGGACAAGTGGCCAAACAAATGGAAACACGTGAACTAGATCAGGCCCTCTGAATGTGTGAGACAGTTGATTGGCTTGATCTGTTTAGGAGGCATCCAGGCAGTTGGACCGGGTCCTGTGCTCAGTGCATGAATTGGCTGTTTGAAACCTGGGGCTTAGTAGAGACCCTTGGCTCAGCCTGGGAGGAGGGGACTAGACCTGCCTGGGCTGAGTCCACCAGGTTGATCTCAATCCTTGGGGGAGTCTTTGCCCTGGAGGAGATGGAAATGGGGGGTGGGCCGGGGAGAGGGGGGCGGGGTGGCAGGAGGGGTAACAGGGTGATCTATGACTGATATGTAAAGTTGAATTATATTGTAAAATAAAATAAAATAAATTATAAAAAAAATATTGTGGCTGTTCTGTTTTCTGACACCAGATAAGTTTATTAGCATGCACAATATTTCGGGGAACACAATACCACCACAGTATACTCAACATGAGGGAAAGAAATGAATAATCACTGGTAAATATACTTTCCTCTTTATTATATGAGGTTGAAAAGAGATGGTTGGAAGGATAGTGATGTGATTACATTATCCTCAGCCTGCTTTCATTTTATCTGATGCATTGTTTAGAACCTTGTGCTGTAAATGAAGTTGGCCTGTAACTCAACATATAGATCAGGTTGTCTTTGAACTTCTGGAAATCTACGTGCCTTAGCCTCTTGAGTGCTGGAACTATAAGGATAAGTCACCACACACAGCTCCACATAAAATCATGGAGGTGTCCTAATTCTTCAGGACAGTACTAAATTAATGAAGATGCATTCTTGCCCTAAGCTCATTAAACTTACATGCACTCATGACAGACAATTACACATACACAACATGTGGAATATTTAACTAATTGAAATTCTCAATAATCTATAATCTGAAAATAAAAAAACAGACGTTTATAAAAATTTCCAGTATAAAGAATTAGAACATTCATAGGAGAAAGAAAGGCATGATTCCAGAAACAACAGAATAAAACTGTGCAGAGGAGATACTATGAGTCATACGTTCACATATGGACCAATAAGATTTCTGTTCACCACATTCTTTACTTGTAAAACACTGTAGCATTTGTGAAGTTGCTTTTGTCTCTCCTTAGTCTATGCAGAGAGAGCCACTTGACAAAGCAGGGGGACATGTTTTCTTATCATATGTAAAAAGGCAAGGGACAAAGAAAGCATTCAAATATGATGTTAAATGCATGTACTACATTTGGTATCAAATACACCAAAACAGTCAATTTCCTCATTCTGTAATGGCCAAAGTCCTGTACAAACCTAGAGAAATTATCACTGTGCCCTCCATTCACTGAGATCTAATATTATTTTAATATAGATCAGAGTGTAACCCAAAAAATTCATTAAGAAAATAATGTAATTCCCTGACAATGAAAAGGCATTAATTAGCATCATTTGACCTACAACATCCCCATGTCTTGTAGGCATCTGTCAAGATATTGCCAACATTGTTTATGGTTCATCATCAGGTATTGCCATCCAGTCAATAACCTACATTAGCCTAACAACAGTCAGGGGACAGCAAGGCTAAGGTTTCCTTCTCACTTTCTAGTTCAGTCTAAACAACTGGAATCATTGCTTATTTTCTTGACCCATTCTAAAGTTCTGTTCTTTGAATATGTTTTATTTTATTACTTTCAGAATATTCAGATTTTAAAATTCCGGGTATTATTTTTTGACCACAATAAATCAGTACATATACAAAGAAAAAGTCAAATCATTTGTATCATCCTTCTGACATTGTTAGCTAAAATTAATCAGTCTCATCCAGCACAGGTGAGTGGTGCTCCACAGTAGAACCATTATTTTAAATATGATGCTGATTAGCACAGAAGATAAACACAAAAAAACCTAGCTTTATTTTTAGCTATATAAAGTAGGATTACTGTGTCTATTAAGAAAAAGAACACTATTGAAATTATCAGGCTCAAAAATACTGCTTGAAATTCAAATACTAGGAGTACAGGCTAAAGTCAAGAATGTGGCTCATTTTCTCTAATTGAGCGATTATCTGTTATTGAGAAATCTTCAAAATACAAAGAAATCTTAATTTGTAATCCATTGTGGCTACGAAATGGGGAAATGATCACGAAGGAGAATGAAGCACAAATCTGCAGCTTCTTCACAGGAATGCTTGCAGTATGAAGAATGATGTCCAAAAAATCCATTCTGGGACACAGTAAGTAATCTGTTGTGCCAGTAACCATGAAACATTGACTTCTCCATCTGACAAAACAACATTAGCATATTAACCACACAATGTGCTGACAATCATACCCCTGATATTAAGGCATAAGTGCAGATGATGAAAGTAGTCCATCTCTTATAGAGAAGGATCAGTCTGATTTTGAACCTGTTCAGTATTCTTACTGATGCTTGGTAGTAATTTTTCTTTAAAGGCAAATTAATTTAGCCATAATTTATTTCAGACTCTAGGAAAAGGGTATGTCTGAATCCAATAGGAGCTCATTTTTCCTCTTTAATTTTTTCCTATCAAAGGTACCACAGCACAACTCACTAGAGTTTTCAATCCTCATTTGTGATATAATGAGTTTAATGAAGTTTGGATAATCAAACCAAAACTATGTCTCAGCTAGAATAAAAAAAAATTCCAGTCTTTTGAAAACAACAACATAATAAAGGGGTACTGTGAATAACTCCATGGATATATTTTAATCAAACAAATTTGACCATGTTGCACACAACATTAGCACATGTAATACCTCTATTTACATCTCTATCTAGAGATATGTTTAATATGATTTTTCAGGCAAGGATAAATAAGAGAGCACTGAAACTCCAGAAATGATATTGGAAAGGAAATTAAGTGAAAGCTAAGATTGCTCAGGCTATCATACCATTCAGCTTACACTATAGCAACTGTAGAATACGGAGCATGGAGAGATCAAGGTGTTGCTACTCCAAGAACTGTGTGAGGGTGCAGGAATGGAAAGGAAGGTGAAGAGTTTAAAGATGCTAAGGAAGTTTAAGGTAAAATAGTAAAATGGCTGATTTCATACAATGTTTAATGATAAAGTTAGAAGTATTCTCTGAATTAGTATAAAAAGGAGAGAAAGGGCGGCTAAAAATACATGCACATAAGAAAATAATAGTATCACCCCACTACATCCAAAAGCCTACATGCTGCTCTGTTCTCTGCTTCTCTGTGTATCTCTCTTGTAATTTAGAGGTAAATGTAACAAGAAAATATACATGGAAAATTTGAAAAAAATGGTTGAATAGAAGGATTTTTGTGGTGGTATTGTGTTCCAAAATATTGTGTACCTTAATAAACTTATCTGGGGTCAGAGACGGAATAGCCACAATATTAAACATAGAGGTTAGGCAGTGGTAGCATACGCCTTTAATCCTAGCATTCCAGAGACAGAAATCCCTCTGGATCTCTGTGAGTTCAAGGCCACATTGGAAACGGCCAGGCATGGTGACCCACACCTTTAATCCCAGGGAGTGGTGGTAGAAAGCAGAAAGGTATATAAAGCGTGAGGACCAGAAACTAGAAGCATTTAGCTGGAGAAGCATTTGGCCTGGAGAAGCATTTGGCCTGGTTAAGCATTCAAGCTTCTAGCAGCAGTTCAGCTGAGACCCATTCTGGATGAGGACGCAGAGGCCTCCAGTCTGAGGAAAGAAGACCAGCTGAGGATCTGGCGAGGTGAGGAAGCAGTGGCTTGATTTGTCTCTCTGACCTTCCAGTGTTCGCCCCAATAACTGGCCTCAGGTTTGATTTTATTAATAAGAACTTTTAAGATTCATGCTACAGATTTTATTTATCAAGGATTTTATTCATTAATTAATTACTTTGTTGAACTATTTATTTATTTATTTTGAGGCAGGGTTTCTCTGTGTAGCTCTGACAGTCCTGGAACTTGCTCTGTAGATCAGGATGGCCTCAACCTCAAAGGTCTGCCTGCCTCTGCTTCCAGAGTGCTGTGATTAAAGATACAAGTCACAACTGCCCAAATAAGAATAAAAGAATTTTAAAATTCTATATTAAAATTATATAGACAATGCCCAGCAAAATAAATGCAACGATTTAAGTAAAAATCCTAGAAGGAAAAAGTCTATTACATTATAGAATAAAACAGTAGTTTTTCACCACAAAATTGAAACCAACATAATTTTATAGTTGTAGGACCCATATTGAAGAGAAATTAAAATTGATGTATGTGGTCCATACCTCAGTAACACTACTAGGCATTATGCAAGTGATATGTGCCCATTTAATTAGGAAAAAAAATTCTTCTTAGATTTTTATGCCTATAAAATCTATCCAGTGATGGGAGAAGAGAGAAAGTATCATTAGATATGTGATGACTATAAATATTAGTACTCTGTGGATCCTTCCAGAGGTGGTTGATTGTCATCTCGATCATACCTTCTTTTTTATTTTCCACTTCAGGAAACTTCCTTTATAAGATTTATTTTCAAGGTCTATTTATTTACACATAACTTTAGCCTTGGAGAGAAGTTGTGAATATAACATAATATATCATTTCCACATAGCTTCCCTGAGACTCTCTTTACCGACCATATTGGACCCAACCATAAAAGAACTGGTGCTATCAGCCTTATCCTTCACTGTTAACTAAATTGAAGAACTGATTGAGATCTTACTAGTACTTCACTTGATGTTTTCTTTTTCTGTTTTAGGAGCCTATCAAAGCTCCCCACTACATTCATTTTTTTGTTTCTTTTAAATATTTTATTTTATAATGAATTTAATTTTACATATCAGCCACTGATTCCCTGTCCTCCCTCCTTCCACCCCCCACCCCCCCCTCAATCTACCCTGCCATTCCCACCTCCTCCAAGGCAAGGTCTCCCCTGGGGAGTCAGCCCAGCCTGGTAGATTCAGTTGAGGCAAGTCCAGTCCCCTCCTCCCTACACCAACACTGAGCAAAGTGTCTCAGCATAGGCCCTAGGTTTCAAAACTGCAGCTCATGCACTAAGGACAGGTCCCGGTTCCACTGCCTGGGGGCCTCCTAAATAGTTCAAGCTAATCAACTGTCTCACTTATCCAGAGGGCCTGGTCCAGTTCCATGCTGGCTCCTCAGCTATTGGTTCACAGTTCATGCGTTTCCACTAGTTTGGCTATTTGTTCCTGTGCTTTTTTCCAATCATGGTCTCAATATCTCTTGCTCATATAATCCCACTACATTCATTATTATGTCTCCTTAGGATTTGCTAACCAATGACAATTTCTTCTTTTCTTTATAATCTTTGCATTTTTAAAACTAATTTTAAGTAATTTTTTTCTCAGTCACTTCCTTCTACCTTCAGTCCCCATCTCTTTCATTCTACATAATCTCTGCCTGCCCTCTAACAAGCTGGAACATCTCTTATTCACAAAATCAGTGTTCAAATTCAATCACCTCACTAGCCTACTCTAGAATGTTTAATGATTGATCATTGCATTTAGGATATAATAAGAATATTTAATGCAGTCAACAATGTTTTCATATTAGCGGGACTCACCAGAAGTGGAACATGCCCCCAAAGCCATTTGAATCAATTATCTCTTTTTCCCTGTCTTCCGAATACTGTAAACTGCTCTTAAATTTCCTTGCCCCATTTGCTGGTTCTTAGCTCATGTTCAGAATTCTACCTGGCTGATTTGTCGCCCTGTCCTTGTCCTGCCTCATTTCTTCTCACTCAAACTGGTGTGTCTCACCACACTGGACTTTAGATTGCAACAGTAACCACATATGGTTTAAGTACAGGTTACAAGATGTGCCTGACACAAAGATGGTCCTTGAGAAAATAGACTGAAGAGTAAACAATGTACACAACCTCCTATAACAGGAAGACCACTTTTCTCACCGCTCCTGTGTGGCATTGTTTCCATTGTTTTATCCCTGTCAAATCATAAGAGAGTGGGTCACTGCCATCAGAATTCTTCAACAGCATCAGCTTAGATGATACCGTGATAATCAATCAGAAAACATCTCTAATATATTATTACATACTACAAACCTTATGTTTTTATTTCCTTAACTGCTATCTTAAAGTTTTTCCCTGCATTTATTGCTCATTTACCATTGTGGTTGATGGCAGGTTGACTTGGAGTAATCTCTTGTCATCTTTTTCACATTTACAGACTTGTTCTGAACTACGAATATGCATTTCCTTTCCCTACTTCCGTTTTTTAATTTTAATTTAAAACACATAACTTGAGCTAAAAATATGCCTCAGCTGGTAGAGTGCTTGCCTAGCATACACAAAAACCCTGGGTTGGAGGCCCAGCACCACATATTTGGGCCATGTTGGTATATGCCTATAATTGTAACACTTGAGAGTACTGTAGGAGGATCACAAGTTCAAGGTCTCTTTGGGCTACATAGCAAGTTTGAGTCCACCCCAGGATATATAAGAATCTATATATAGTTAAAAAAACACACAAGAGCTTAAATGGTCTATAACTTGTTGTCAGCATCATAGATATTAGGTCAGGGATAAAATACTATATATATGTAATGTTTCTGGTACGTAACATAGTATGTATCCCATGGAAAAGAAAATCTATCTTAAATTAATTTCTGGTTTTATTAACTTAAAAGAGATATTAATAAAATGCATTCTTTTGTCTTACTCCTTGTATTTATTCATATGAGAATCCTCTATCTTTGATGTGCACATTTTATTTCAGTTTTGAAACCTTTGTTTCAAAATTTTCAATATGTGTTTGTGAAGCTTAAATAAATCCAAGTAAAAGATGAAAATTATTACTTTCTCCATTTCAATAACAGCCAAAATATTTAATAGCAATTGACCAAAAATGGCAATAATAAAGTATAATAATAATAATAATAATAACAATACCCTTAACCCAATTAACTTATTTTAAATCTCATTAATTTTTAAATTTATTTCCTTTCCCTTCCTTGTGTCTATTCCAGGCTTATTTTCAGTAGTTTTCATTCTTTGGCAAGCATCTTTGGAAAATGCACAGATTGGGCACCAGTGTGGGAGGAATTATACAGCTAAAACATATCCCGTGGAATGAGCACGGGTATTTCAATTTGCTTCAGGGTTAATTATAGTCCTGTAATTCCAACATCAAGGCAGTTTGTGGGTTAGAGACCAGGCGGAAATAAAAGTTGTCATCCCAGGAATGACCTTCAAGGTGAAAGACTTACTAAAGCAAAATCTGTAGCATTTGCAACCTAAACTTTAGAACGAGCCATATGTGAATTAAGAGACATATACTCAAATACATCTCTAGTAAATCCTGCCCTGTAAATTATAAATGTGTGATAAAAAAAAAGTGATTGAAAAGCTGTGAGTGTAGATAGACACAAGGATCTCAGGGACCATTTAGGAATGATAATTTTACCATCATTACTAATTCCTAACAAGAACTCAGAGGCAGAATGAAAAATCATTCTGGGGATGATACAAGGAATGTAAAACAGTTAAGCATATATTAAAGATTAAAGTTTCAATTCCATAAACATCAATATATTTGGTTGTTTCTCTTGACAGTGTTCAGGCAATAAATTATGTACATACAAAACAATTTGTTACCTTCATGTCTGCCATTTTTAAACTGTAAATTTTAAAATGAAAAGTATCAAGGACAGTTTACAATTCTGCTATGATTTTTTTCTGGAAACAAAATATTTGAAAAAAAGAAAGATGCATGATAAATACTCACTCTCTATCCATCATCCACATTTGATATGCATATGCATACATGTGCATAAATATATCTCTATAAATATGTGAGCATCATAGATCATTTTTATTGAGTATTGCCTTGGAAAGAGCTGCTAAGCACTTCAGGTAAATTATGACTTCATATAAATCATGGTGTTTATTCCCCTTAGCAGTCCTGTGAGATATCTACAACCATTGTCCCATTTTCCAGTGTATGAGTCCAGGTTGACTATCAAGTTTTTTTCATGACATATTAAAGGGAGAACCCAGAGAGAAACCACATGTGGTTAATATCCAAGCCTGTTGTTCTTAAAATCTACTCAATCAAATAAGTTAATGTGGACATAGTTTGTTCTTTGTTTTCCTGAATAGTTATGCTAAGCACACACACACACACACACTATTTGTAGCTTTTATATTTTAAAATAGGTATGCATAGATTTTTTTTAGACTCAAGACAAGCACTAGGTACACATATATTTATTGTTTATTTTTTCAATAGTACACAGAGACAGGAAAGCCATGTAGGCTGTACTAGTGTAGAATTTGATGGAAGCATGGATGCATTCTCTGAGCATGTATTGTCTTCTTGGTCTCTAACATCTTCATATTCTATAAAGTTCAAGATTATGGGAATGGAAACCAAACACTTCGTCCTGGTGCATTGCCATAACAATGTAAGAAACTAATCTTATTTTGTCTCATAGTTCTGTTTTTTGTTTTTACTATGGCATTGACAGCATAATAGATTATTAGTTGTGAATTTGAGGTTTAACAGAAATCTTTAAGAGAAAAGCTAGCAATTGTCTCCTGGTGCTGTGACTGCGCCATCAACCAACCATTCTGTCTCTCTGCCATTCTATCTCACCGTCTCTTGAAGAATTGTGATCAGTGTTCTATTTTCCTCTCTGATTGTGCTTGCACATCAGTGCCTTTTCTGCAGTAGGGTTTTACATCTTCTATCAGTTGCTATTGAGAGATTCCTGAATGCAACTGGCCATAAACCAGTAGAAAATTTTAAAGTCATTGTAACACTTCTTGGTTCTCATCTATCTTTGGGTTTAAGGAGGAGAATGAGTTGAAGAAGCATGAGAAATGAAGAAGAATGCACAGAAATTATGAGATACATGACTCTGGGTTAAATCGTTTTCTTGCATCTCCCATGTCTACCTCAAGTGATCTCACCTTTATGATTTCCAATTCTGCTGTGTAATTGAAAACTTACAACTGATTGAGATAAAAATTAATTTATTCTTTCCTTAGATGTCCCAGTTCCATAGGTTCATAATCTTTGTCAAGATGAAATTGCTAGTCTGTAGTAGGATATCTAGAAGCAAGCCAAGTATTCTTCCTGTAAAATATGTAGGTGGAGAAAAGGAGGAGGAGTATAATAGGAAGATGGGGGCAGGAGGTGATGGTAGTTGTGAAGGGGAAGGAGGAAGGAGAGAGAATGGAGAAAAGTGGGAATTAATTGGTATCTAATAGGTACAGTTTATATTCTTATTCCTCTTTGTCAGTATGAGCCATAGTCTTACACACAGATGAAAATGTGTGTAGTGCTGTGTTTTACTCATCTAATCCACACACTCTCCTGCATTTATATTCATTTTCATATTTAACAGTATAAAAATATCATCCTCCAATAGGCCAGTGCTACCAACTGGATTCACTCCTTGTTTCTATTATTAATTGTAAACTCTTATGCAGCTATTATATCTTTTGCTTTTTATAATCTGAGGCTTAGTCACAAAAATGGTAGGCAAGATTTCTTATCATATTGATATTTTATTTTATTTGGTAAAGAGAGAATAATGATTAACAGCTGTGATTCTAGATATTTACAAAGAGGCATAGGGTGTAAAAATGAAACTATGTAATATGTAGCCTGTGACTACTAACAATTATAATAGAGGAGGTAATCAGGTTAAAGCCTTCAGAACTATTCAAATGAGCCAGCCATGTAATGATCTGGCATAAAAGCATTGTGTCATGCACATTTACAAATAGATTTTACCAATTTACCATTGCAGAAGCACCCAAAACCAAAGTTATGTTTCAGTTCATAAAGTGATTCTACATGTGAGGCTCAATTCTTATTTCTAATATAGTTGTTTAATTGACTTTTATATATTGTACAGATTTAGGAATTTAACTTCTATGAAAATTTTGGTAACACAATGGCCTAGAAATTGGATTGAATAATAACTGGAACATGATTTGCCAGAGGGAACTTGGCTACTATATGAAACTCCTTGTGCTCCTACTGATTCTTGTTTTTAAAGATAAATATTTTTAGAAAAAATTGTCATCTAAAATATATTATTCCCCTTCCAGGAGAGTTTGCAGAGTGCAACCAACACCTTTGTAAGAACACAAGACACAACAGGAACACAGTACAGCTTCAAACATACAAAACATTCTTCAGCACTGACTATAGTAAGACCAAGCTGCCCAACAGACAAGGATAAATCGCAACATGGAGGAAATATATTATCTATTTGAATAAAAGAAAAGTGGAAGATATGTTTAGGTGAGAATGGAGAAGGGTATGCTAACTCCTTGTACTACAAGGACAGAATGGGATTTCTTTATCAAAAAGCACAAAGAAAATGAAAGCTCCCAAATGGATTTTTGATGATGCTCAAACTCTGTCATACACTGCTGGTAACTGTGTGTGTGTGTGTGTGTGTGTGTGTGTGTGTGTGTGTGTGTGTAAAAATAATCTATAGAACAGTCAGTAGTCAGAGATATTTACAGCATGGCCATGAGAAAGAATGGCAAACAACAGCTTTTGCCTTACAGTCCTAACCCTATTGCCTGTAGTTTCCAACATGGCCCCAGAAGATGTTGATGAAGAACTCCATTGCTTCATTAGAGGATATGGGTCCTCAGGGTGTGAGGCTGTTTTAGTAAATCCATTTTTAAAAAGAAAGGAAGATTTATTTTTACTTTTTCCTCAATGTCCTTGGCTCCTACTGATTCTTAAGATTCTAATCTACTTTCTCCATGTAAGCATGGAAAACTATTGGTGCATCCCATGTTGCAAACAATTGTGGTGCACCACTGTATCAGAGATAGACTTACTGGCTGGTTAAAAAACACCACACCATGGAGGGTCTGTGATGGCAAATGCTGTATCTACCTGAGTACAAGCTGACAGGACAAGTTAACAGTTGACCAGTGACACGAAGAGAAGAAACTTAGAGCAAAGGAACTAACAAGAAGAGAGATACATGGTGCTTGAGGAGCTCTTCAGGATATGAGAACTTGAGGCTTTGGCAAAGTGTTATGTAGTAAAGGATCTGCTGTTGGCTATAGAGTACACCAAAGAAGACAATTCCATAGAGGTGCATAGACTGCTCATGCAGAAACCTGATGAGAAACGCTTGTCCTAACAGGAATAGAAGTGGAGGGAAAGGTGAGGATCAATGGGGTTATGGACATATTTCAAAGAACACTGAGGGCATTTCCCAATAACTTAGCCTTTGCAAATGCTATTCTTCTATGTTCAAAATCAGAATGTCTTAGACAGGAAGCAGGAACCAAACAGACGATCAGTTACAGTCCAGAAACACTAAATTATAATGAGATTTCTTGTTTGCTTGTAATGATGGTGAAATCCAAATGTGATACATGTTTGGCAGTTCCTTACATTCAAGTCCTAGACACTCCAGAGGCAACAGATGATGAACTTTGTTTCACTGAAAGGGAGTCCAATCCTGAAATAAGTGAACAGTCAGTCTTTTAACAGCTATGTTAGGTAGCTTTCTGTTACTACAGCAAATATCAATCATAAACTTATATGGAGGAAAGGTATGTTCTCTCTCGTGATTCAATAGATTTTGGTTCATCCGAGTTCAGTTGAACATATTGATTGGGTGCAGTACTGAATGCAATGTTGGAGAGTTGGCAGCAAAGCAAACCATCTGGAATGACTGGAGAGAAAAAAAAGGAAGGTGGAGGGGCTCATGTTCTGCCAGTCTAAAGACCTAGCTTGCAAGTCTTAGAGGTTCTCCAATGGCCCCAGAGCCCCAGTCTGGGGATCAAGTCTCCCAGTACGGTCCTTAGGGGGGAATATTTGATATCTGAATGACCACAGTAAGCAAGCCACTTTGAATAAAATAAAGCAATAGGCAAACTTCTAGAAACCCATTAAATTGTGAAAGCAAAATACAATTATGAGTAGTAATTATTTTAGTAGTTTGTAACCTGTAATTAAATTTCCTTTCTCCTTCCCCACTCTCTTCATCTGAAAAATCTGAAGACCCTGAATTCTCACCCTGATGATGGCAGCACCAGCTTCCATAGCACAATATACCCCTGCACCCCAGTGTTGGATAAGACAGTAACAAACTTGAACAGTAAAAAAAGAGGAAGGATGACATTTGATCACCAGAGACTTTATTTAATATTGCAATTAAAAGCTTTGAAAAGCACCCCCTCAAACAAGCATGCAGAAATTAGAGCAGTGTGGAGCCAGTTGGGTGCAGCTAATTTTTAATTAACCCTGCTCTCTATTCTGGCTTTATTTAGTAGAAGCAGCTAGAAGGGTGGACTCCACCAGAGGATAAATCACTATTACCCTGAGAACAGGAATTTCTTTAGAGTGCATTGTTCAAAAATAGATTATAAGTGAGATTAACATGATTCAAAATAGCTTATTTTTTTTCCTTTTTAAATGTCAGGGCAATGCAATCCTGCCTCAACAAAGCCAAGGTTGTCCAGATGTGATCAAAATATGCATTTCCTAATTCCTTCTTGTTTTCACTTGGGGAAATGAGTTCAAATCACGAAGCAAAAACATCAGTTCACAAAAGAAGGACAAAAAAATACACCGATTACAACAACATTCAACTGAGCACTTAATTCGGGCAAACCTCCACTCTTCAGTATTTAGGAGTTTTAAAAGTAAAAGTTATAAATACTACTATGAAAGATTAGATAGGATTCACAAAGATGTGAATCCATACAAAAGGATTCACTGCTTTGAACCAAAAACAGCAGATCTATGCTGGAGCTATACCAGTCTTTGAGAGCTGACAAAATAAGCCAAATTGGCTGCATTCCCTCCAGAAGATGGTTTACAATGTGAACAGAAAGCAGAGTTTTTCGATGATGTTATCATACAATGGAGGATGCCAATATATAGAGAGTGGTAATTGAGGCATGAAATATTAGATATCAAAATTATATATACATATAATATATATTAATTATTGGTAAAGTTATACTTAAATAAAGTCAAGAACATTATGGTTATGGTCTGTCCAAAGCCTCTCACAGTTCAGATTCTAGGCTATATTTTCCAGAATCAAACACATTCTCAAAACATGTAAACACAATGACTTCTCAGTAACATGGAAATATATCAAAGCACAAAGTCCAATGAAGACATGTTTAGAGTTTGAGAGAGCACTGATGTGTAGTGTAGTATACATGCTTACTATACTTACCTTGTCAAGATATTTAACAGCGGGAAATCAATCTCATATTTTCTATGATGATGGAAAAATAATCTAATATAAAATTTAGCCAGATGTGGAGATGCTTGCTTGCAGTCTCAGCACTCACAGGTTTAAGGTAGGAGGATTTTAAGCTTGAAACCAACCTGGGGTACAAAGCAAGAACCTATTTCAAACAAATGAGCAACAAGTTACTACCATTGTGTGTTTTTCTTTCAAATGAATTTAAATGGAAATGCTTGGGTCAAAAGTGTTCCTTTATTTTTCCCTTACAGTTTTCCCCTTTGTTTTTATTTATATGAATTTATATATTGTATTTGCCTTTCTGAAGTGGTTTGTCACTTGGCAAAGCTGTCACAGGGGAATGCTTTACCTTAAACTATTTCTAGACATTATTAAAAATAAATCAGTAAAAAAAAAAAGCACCAGGCATTAGAATTGCTGAACATAATAAGCAGGTTGTAGTCCCATAAAGATGTTGAACTATTCATTTTTTACTTAATGTCTACTCCAATTCCTAGATTGGTGCACTTATTGTTCAAACATGTGAATGTTTCCTTTACAACATTTAAACACAGAGACAATTTGCTGCTCCATATGTTTTCAATTTTCTTCCCCTTAGCTCATGGAAGTCTGGCTTCATGGGGGAAATGTCATGTCCAAGAAGCTGCTTGGAAGCACTTTTCTTGGAAAAAGGAAGTAATGTTCTTTTATTTTATAGTTCATGAACTGACTTCTAAAGCTTTAAATTCATTTCAAATGTATGAAATCACCAAGTTCAAGAATGTTCTAATATTGGCAAGGGATTCTTCCATTCCTGATTAGAATGATGTCATAGCATGAAGCTACAGGCAGACAAACAACACAACTTCTGGACAAAAGGAACAGAAATTGAATTTCCAGTATTTTTTTTTGTTTCTTGCAACTGCCTTAAATGGAAGCCAAAATGCTTATGTACAGACATTGTCAATCCATGAAGTCATATTTCCCAGTAATTCTAGAACAAATTTAAAGTACTTCAAGCAAATTTGTTTAATAACCTTACACACATTTGAATAGTTTTAAGAAGATTTTATTGTTCTGTGGAGTCCTTCCAAATCTCAGTACATAGCATGTGTAAGTTTTGTCAGTTCTATTTAGGCAGTAAAGCATCAGGCTGCAGATATGGCTTAGAGGATAAATCACATGTTTGAGGGTGTGAGGAACTTAGTTCAGATCCCAGGGACCCATGTAGATGTCCCTGTGATCCTAGCACTGAGACAGAGGTAGGGAGATCCCTGAAAGCTTATAGGCCAGACAAATCCACACTCCTATGAATAGCTGATTTTCAAAAAACAAGCCAAAATTATACAACAGGGAAAAAAAAGCATCTTCAATAAATGATTCTAGAAAACTGGATGTCAGCATCTAGAAGAATACATTTAGATCCATATCTATCTCCCTGCATAAAACTCAAGCCCAAGTAGATCAAAGTCCTCAGCATAATCCAGATACACTGAACCTGATAAAAGAGAAACCAGGAATAGCCTTAAACACATTGGCACAGGAGACAACTACCTGAACAGGACACCAGTTGTACAGGTACTAACACTGACAACTAATAAATGAGACCTCATGTAACTAAAAAGCTTATGTAAGGCAAAGGACTCCATTAATAGGACAAATTGGCAGCCTACAGAATGGGAAACAATCTTCACCAAACCAAAATCTGACAGAGGGCTGATCTCCAAAATATATAAGGAGCTCAGTAAACTAGACATCAAAAAAACAAAATAAGTCATTTAAAAATGGGGTGCAGATCTAAACACAGAATTCTCAACAGAAGAATCTAAAACAGTGTGAATCATGACCCTAATTAGTCTTAACAATAAAAATCCAGAGTCAGATACTGAGGGTGAAAGCTGAAAGATCAGAGGAGCAGAGTGCCAACCCCCGGAGACTTCTTACTTCTATGAAATCTGAGACCAAATAGGCATCCCGACTCTACGAATTCTCAGACTGAATGATAAATGGGGTTGCGGGGGGGGGGGGGACTCCTTTCTCCACCTCCCTAGTTTTAGGATCAAAGGCATGAGATCTGAAGTGTGAAAGGTGTGAGCCACTACTTCCCAGCTCTGTTTCTCTTTTAGACTGGTTCAATCTCCTGTTGCCCAAGGTGGCCTTGAACTCCTGATCTTCCTGATTCCTTCTCCCAAGTGCTGGAATTAAAGGTGTGTGCCACCACTGCCTGGCCTCTGTGGTTAACTAGTGGCTAGCTCTGCCCTCTGATGTCCCAGCAAGCTTTATTTGTCAGAACACAAACAAAATATCATGCAACAATGGTGGAAAATGCTTAAGGAGGTGTTCTACATCATTATCCATCAGAAAAATGCAAATTAAAATGACTCTGAGATTCCATGCTACATGTGTCAGAATGGCTAACATCAAAAACACTGATGACAGCTTATGTTGGAGAGGATGTGGAACAAAGGGAGCACTCCTCCATTGCTGGTGGGAGTGCAAACTTATACAGCCACTTTGGAAATCAACATGGAAATTTCTCAGAAACTTTGGAATCTATATACCTCAAGACCCAACTGTACCACTCCTAGGCATATTCCCAAGGGATGTTCAATCATACCACAAAACACTTGCTCAACTATGTTCA
>CABHPH010130097.1:0-29279 GCA_902168325.1 Peromyscus nudipes
TCCAAATTTTGAAGTCAAGGTACCTTTAAAATATACATTTTGGCATAACTCAACAACTTTTGTAATCAGATGTTTTTCTTCAGTTACGAATATCAAAAAGAACATAATCCAGATTCTCTGTGTGGTAGCCATCTTTATGTGGCTTATTTTTTATATTACCTTGAGCCTATTGCTTTAAACTACAGCATTCTAAGACTGAAAGGGCACTGTGGCTGCTGGCTCCACCCACTTCAGCTTCCCAACATGGTGGTGGTACATTTTCCACCAGCTCTGGGAGCCATCAACTCTCAGAAATAGTGGGTCTATGCTTCTTTCAAAGCAGCGTGTAGCCCAGAAACCTCTTTTTGTGTTTTAGACTAGCAAAGGCTAAATCCACCACACAGTTTAATATGCCACTTGCAGAGGCCTCATTCCCGCCATACAAGCAAACATGCCAGGAACCCACCATAGTAGCTCAAACCAGCAGGCTGCTGCTCACTTGAGAGAGACAACTAGGAACTGTTTTTAGCTCTGGTTTAGAATCTTTTTCCTCAGGCTTTAGGTGGAAACTCTTGCCAACACGTTGGATGCAGTCTGATTGTCCTTTGCTTTATATCTAGTATCCACTTATGAGTGAGTACATACCATGTTTGTCCTTCTGAGTCTGGGTTACCTCACTCAGGATGATATTTTCTAGTTCTATACTTTTTCCATGCAAATTTCATGATGTCATTGTTTTGTTCTGCTGAGTAGTACTCCATTATGTATATGTACCACATTTTCTTAATCCATTATTCTCACTGAGAATATTTGGTTTATTTATATTTCTGTGTGCACTTCTGAGTGCCACACTATGAGTGTGGAGGTCAGATGACAGTCTGTAGAAGTTGGTTCTCTTCTAGCATGTGGATTCCAGGAATCCACCTTGGGTCCTCAGGCTTGTGGCAAACATCTTGATGGCTCCTATTCCATCATTTTTATTTTTTATATTGTTGATTTTGTCTTATTGAGGAACTGCAAATGTATGCCCTGTATTCAAGCCCAGAACCACTGTACTAAAAACAAAGCTCCATGTTAACCTTTCATTGTATCACTGCCTGGCTCTCTCTTTTTCTTTTTGTTTTATTATTAGTATGAATGTGCCCCAGGTTGGCTTGGGTTTTGTTATGTACCTGAGATTACAGATGTGTACCTCCATACCTGTATGATTTTCTTTTTAAGGATTTTTATCATTATTGTTGTTAACAATTATTTCTGGAACTTATGTGATGGTGGTAGTGGTGGTGGTGGTGGTGTGTGCTGAAGTTTTCCTATGGTATATAATGTCTGAGTGTTTAGAGACAGCCCTGGGCTCCTGAGATGTTTTCCATAGTGTGAAGACAGATCTTTATTCCCACATATTTAATAGAAGTTCAGAAGACTGTAGAGACTGTAGGCATATTAGTGAACAAGACAGATAAACTTCTCAAGCTACTTTCTCTTGATTGGAAGAGGCCTTAAGTGAATTAATGTACAAATATGTCATAGCTTTTGAGATACTGTTAAGTGCTAACTGAGAAAACTAAAGCAAGGTAAGTAGATACATAATGACATAAATGGATCTTTCAAGTGTTATTTGAGAAATAATTTCAAGTAAAATGTGCTTTAAAAGGCAACATCTGAATAAAGTAAAAGGGTAAATCATACATATATCTCTGGAAAAATGCAACATAAGGTATAATGTGTTTGGCTGGAAGCTTACTTTGTGTAAATCATGTGACTGATGTAAATGAACAAGAGATGAGAATCAGTCATGTAGGAAAGAATTTTATCCTCAGCATATTTTTAATTCTTTGCTGTGGGATGTTCTGTATGCTATGAATGTGTTATCCTGATTGGTTGATAAATAAAATGCTGATTGGCCAGTAGCCAGGATAGGTGTGATAAACAGACAAGGGGAATTCTGGGAAGTGGAAGGCTGAGTTGGGAGATACCAGCCCGCTGTCCAGGGAGCAGCATGTAATGGCACACAAGTAAAGCCTCAGAACATGTGGCAACATATAGATTAACAGAAATGGGCTGAGTTTGAGTAGAGGAGCTAGTCAGTGGTAGGTCTGAGCTAATGACTGTGCAGTTTTAATTAATATAAGTCTCTGTGTGTTTACTTGGATCTGACCAACTGTGGGACCAGGCAGGACACAGGAAAATTTCCAGCTACAATTCTTACTGAATTGAAAGCAGTATAGTGCTATCTAACACTGTAAAATATGCTTGTGTGACTAATTGTGTCTTGGGTATACATCACTCTATCACCGCACAATAATATTGAGGAACAAACTATTCTAAAACTAAAATACATATAAACTTTAGAATTACTTCTTCCTTAAGCATTTGAAAATTGACTATGATTATGCCGAATTCTACTCCATGTGTCCTATTCTCTTTGGATACATAGCTATTTAAGACACTGTCCTCTTATAAAATAAAAGCATAAGTAAACAAGACCTAATACAGAGACATATTTCAAGTTACTATTCATGTTGCATATACTAATATCTCTCATGGAAGTGAAAATGTTTCTAATGTATACAAAGACATGGCACTTTAGAAACAGAGAAATATGTCAAGATGTTGCTATAGTCCATATGAGAAATTAGACTCATTTGTACCGGGATTCAGTGAAAAATTAATTGATTAAAGACACAATTTAAAGGCAAAGCTTACACAAACTAATGGTAATTTGTGGTGAGAGATAAGACCAGAGCATGTCCTTCATTTTAGTCATTGGTTTCATTGACATGAGGTGCCTTTTACTAAGATTGAGAAGACTGAAAAAGAACAAGATTTTAATTTAATTTAATTTAATTTAATTTAATTTTAATTTTAATTCTTGGATAAATTAAATTAAACATCTTTAAAAACAATTAAGTAAAAATGATTATGAGGCAATTGGCAAAATAAGTCTGAAAGCTGGAAAAGAAAGTACTGGAGATATATGTTTAGAATTCATAGACTTAGATATCATCATTTTAGTCCCCAGTGTTTCTGGTATCTCTACTGCTACTTTGTTTCCAATATCTCTATACTGTAAGTGAATCTTCAGTTCTTTATCATTCTCAAAACGTATCTACATTTTCACATCTCCACTTTATTTATAGTAATGTTTTTGTTTGAAATTCCCTATTTCTTAAGCCCATTTATAATTCACCCCTTGCAAGACAAGGTTGATGTGGCACCCTGAATATGACATTTCCATAGTTGGCCTTTGACCTTTGCTGCTGTTCCCACAGTTCATTCATATTCTCTCTCTCACTCTCTCATATTTATTTTATTTGTTTTTGTTTTATTATGAGATAAGGTCTCATTGCAGCTCAGGCTAATCTTGACCTCACTTTGTAGCTCAGGCTGACCTCAAATTTGTAATCCTACTGCCCCAGCTTCCTGATATACACAATGTATACAACCAGAAACAGCCCTTAATTTTTTACTAATATGCAACCTATAGGAGTTCTCACATTCAGTTTCTAATAGGACAGCAGCAGCAGTGAAGGGTAAGGTTTTTAATCTCAGCTCTTAGCTATTGCTCTGACCTCTTGGCTTTTAACTCTGTATTTGTCTCTGTGTTTCTTATTTAACAAGATGGTTACATCTACAGACTCACTTTCCCCCAAACTGCTTTCTGTGGTCCCATGAAATTTCCAATCAACATCTATAAGCATCTACATCATGGTTAGAAAGCCATTTCCTCAGTCTGACATTTCATTGCCCAAGTGGCAAAATTGGTCCAAGTATTGTAATTCTCAAGTTCAAATATATACTGACAACATTTCTACTTGCTCATATTGCTTGTGCTGGTTACTTTTAGATGTGAGCCTGACATGAGCTAGAACTACCTGGAAAAAGGGTCTTAATGAAGAATTATCTATACCAAGTTGGCCTATGGGCATGCCTGTGGGGATTGTCTATATTTTAATTGATATTGAAAGACTGACCACACTGCCATTTCCTAACCAGAAACTCCTAAACAGTACAAGAGAGGATAAATCATGCAATGATGCATCTGTTTCTCTTTGCTGTTTGCTCTCAACTCTGGAGGTAATGTCTTAAGTTTTTGCCTTCACTTCCTTGTGATAATGGACTGACTGTAACATGGAATTGTAAGGCAAATGATCCCTTTCTTCACTAAGCTCCTTTTAGTCAGGATATTTTGTCATGGCAACATAAATGAAATCATAACATGTTTGTATCATTTGTTAACCCATGATTTTTTTGAAAGCAAGAACTTGATCTCATGCTGATGAGATTGATCAAGAGGTAAAGTCACTTACTGCCAAGCTTATAGATCTCAGTCAAATTCCCAGAAGCCACATGCTTGAAGGAGAGTATCAGTTCCAACTATTTGTCCTTCGACTGTCACAGGAGTGATATGGCATAGGTGTCTCTTCCCCCTAATTAAAACAGCTGATCTAAATCAAATTGTCTTGTCATACCTTTCTGCAAATTACTGCTTTTGCATTTAATTATTGTTCCACTTACATTTAAATGTATGTCATCATCATAGAATTCATAGGGACATTTTCAAGGTAGTATTTATGGAATATCCAATCTTTCAGGAATAGTAGAAGATCACTGATATAAGTTTGTTTTTATATTGGGAGAATACTTTTATACATTAGGTTTTTGTAAATAAAGCTGACTTTATTGTAAATCAAAACCAAAATTATAGCAGGTCTTCCTTCCCGCTTGTTCTCTTACATACTCATTTTCTCCTAAATAGTCACTACTAAGTATTCCTGGCTATGGATGAGGCATTTTATACTGAGGTATTACTTAAGAATTAAGTTGAAACAGTGGAAACCATAAATAAGTTGCCATTTCTCTGAATCAAATAAGCATGTTACATATAAGCATACTCACAAAAAAGGTAGTGAGTTGGAAAGCACATGGCTGGGCATTACCACAGTGCCAGGAATTGCCTTTTTTTTTTTTTTTTTTTGAGGTGGAGGTATTTTTGGCCATCTGCTCAAGGCAACCAGTATAAAAATGGCCATTGAATAGTTTTTGAAAGCCATTTTCAAGATAAGAACAATTGCTTTATAATCAACAATAATGAAAGATAAAACTGAAAAGCTAATTATAAAGATAAGTAGAAATTCTCTTGGAAATAAATGTCAAATTTTAAATATAATGGAAATTTGCCTTGAATAATTATTAGTGGTTTGTTTATTATTTAAATGCTCTAAAGATTTTATTCAAAATATAACATTGATTTTATGCTGAGGTTTTACCTAGTAAATGTTTTAAAGATGTTGTTTTATCTTAATATTTTACTGTTATTTAAGTGTGTGTGTGTGTGTGTATGTGTGTGTGTGTGTGTGTTGTGCTTCTGCATAAGGATATAATGCCTGTGCCAGAGCACTGAATTCCTTGAAACTGAAGTTACAGGCAGTTGTGAGTAAGTGGACATGGCTGCTGAAAAACGAGTTTAGGTCCTTTGGAAGATCATTAAGCACTTGACCATTGAAACAATTCTTTATCCCCTTACCTGATTTGTTTCATAAGAAAAGGGAGACAAACCTACACTGAAAAACAAAATAATTTGTTTTTTGCCTCAACATTATCATGGACCCCTATAGAATAATGGAAAACTTATTTCACTCATTCATATTTTTCATTTATTCATTCCATCATAAGAAACTATGCTATGTGGTAGAAATTATAAAATATTTAATGTGTTAATGGTATACTCTTCTTACATGAAACAAAGGGGGCAATTAACACAAAATTGGCTGTCTCATGAAGCTAAAAGGCAAGTTTGTAACTAGACTTTAGCATGATTTGGAAGTAGGGCATGAAACAAATATAAATGTTTTGGGTTTTACCTTGCTTATTTGCATTTCTGTATCATTCAATCAAAGTGAAATTTGAATATTGTTCCTATTTCTGAATTATCTGAGAAACAATATTCATACAAATAAGGTCAGAAACTCAATTCTGCCTGGCTCTACCAAATGTGATCTATAATTAGATTTAGGGTGGGGATACAATGTTATATAAACAGGTTTGCTGGAAGTTACTGTCTTACAACAATGCTAATGAGAGATGTTAGTGGTTAATTGAGTGATAGTGAAATTCAGTTCTTAAGAAAGAGAAAAAGATTGGAAAGTATTAAGTACTAAGCTGAATGATTTCTACTGCAAGTTACCTGTGGTATAGTCCCTACAGTTTGTGAATAGGTTACATTGTATAGCAAGTTGCCATTATGGTGGATCATGAAATTAAAATCGTTAAAGAGTTGAGTTTGCAGGGAGGAGATCAACCTAGTTTTCAAGACAGGCATGTTTTGATAGTGTTATAAGGAAAATGGAGACAGTAAGATAGATGTTAAGATGATGTACAGTTGGCTTTGAAGATAAAGAGGGCATATGCGAGAGATTGCAGGAAAAAGCAAATAAACATTTCTTTCTTGGGCCTTGATTATAGTTCAGTGAAGTTCATGTTTGGATTTTTACCCTCAGAATACAAAGATAATACATTTGTATAAAGAAGTTTTGTTTTACTTAATTTGTAATAGTTAGGAAATTAATATTAATATATAGTATATGATATGATAAATTTTAAGTCTATATATATATACTTTACATTAACCCATTAGTACTACATGTAGTTATTCATTGTGATAGTTTATGTTTTCTCCCATATAAGTTTAAACTTATTGGGATTAACTTCCAATCATGTTTTTTTCATTTTACATACCAACTATAGTTCTCCCTCCCTCCCCTTCTTGTGAGCTCCCCTGCCTCCCCCCATCTACTCCTCAGAGGCAGTAAGCCCTTCCACCTTGATGCAAGGGGCAAGGCCTTGGTCCTGCCTCAAATTGGTATGCCAGCCTGTATCGACTCCCCGTTCACATATATATATATATATATATATATATTTTCTGCCCTAAATATGTGCCAAGTTTTGGTGCTATAGTGCTATAGTGCAATAAAATTACAACAAAAGAGTTATTATATAAGGCACAAATAGATTTGTAGGTGTTTCTTATATGCTCAGGTAATTAGTTGTATTTAATGAACTTAATGTTTTGTCCATCTTTTAGTCATTCCATAAAATTTACCTATATCCTATAGAAAAAAATATTTTCAACTAGGGCAAGCTATGCAAATATAGAAGTTTGGGTGTGGTGAAAATCATTGCTAAATTGTTTCAAACTTGATATCAAATGAAACAGATTTACCTTACACTCCCGGAGGTCACAAATCTGAGAATGTAGGTGTGACCGTCTTATTAAATAAGAAACATAGAGCCCATTCAGAGAAGAAAGCCACGAGGTCAGAGCAATAGCTAAGAGCTGAGATTAAAAACCTTACCCTTCCTGCCACTGCTGTTGTACCTCTCTGAAAGAGAGACTACTTCCTGTGTTTGTCTTTAGAAAGACTTTCTGTTCTGCCTTCTCATTGGTTGTAAGCCCAACCACATGACCGCCTCGTCACTGCCTGTCTGTACAGACCTCCAGGTCTTCTATGGTTGGTATTGAGATTAAAGGCGTATGTCTCCAATGCTGGCTGTATCCTTGAACACACAGAGAGCTAGCTAGCTCTGCCTACCAAGTGCTGGGATTAAAGGCGTGTACCACCACCACCCAGCTTTTGTTATGGCTCTAATAACTCTGACCCCCTGGCAACTTTATTAACATACAAATAAAATCACATTTCAGTACAAATAAAATATCTCTGTAAGTCTCCTTAAAAATCAAGGTGTGGCCAGGCGGTGGTGGCACACGCCTTTAATCCCAGCACTCGGGAGGCAGAGACAGGCGGATCTCTGTGAGTTCGAGGCCAGCCTGGGCTACCAAGTGAGTTCCAGGAAAGGCGCAAAGCTACACAGAGAAACCCTGTCTCGGAAAAAAAAAAATCAAGGTGTGGTTCATTCTGGAGACTCAAGAGGAAAATCAATATTCTTGAATATTTATTTTTCAGTTTTATAGAAACTTCTTTCATTCATTGGCTAATGTCTCCTTTTTCCATCTTTGAAGTAAATCATTCAAATGTCTATTTTTTCTCCCCTCATTTTTTCTGTTTTTTATGCTCTTTAAGTCATCTTATAAATATTCCTAAAATTATATTAGTCTAACTAGACGACTGAAAAATAATCTCCCTATGTTAAAACTCCTTGTTTTAATCACAGCTAAAATGTGTCTTTTGCCATATAAGCTAATCATTTCACAGATTTGGGGAAATTGAGTGTGGTCATCTGAACAAAGCATAATAGGAACATACAAAAATTTTTCTGCCTTTGTACTACTAGGAAAGTGTCAGACACCACTTCAATTCAGGCAGTTACTCAGCTCCACTAATCATGATATCTCTTCCATCCTTTCCTTAATTTTCAATTTTTCTCTTCTTCTTGTCTATCACATATTTATATAAATAATTATACATTATATATATATATAACCTTTGCTATTACATTCTAATTCCTAGTATAATTCTGAAAATCATAAATTATCAAATTGTTCATAAAAGCTGAGGGTTTCTCAGTGACCTGGATGTCCCTGGTCTCTTCTCTGCTATACTCAGTTAAATTTGACAATGTATGAATTCTAAAAAGTTTCTTTTCTTCCTTGTTTCAAGAAATATTCTTGGTCTCTTATTCATGGAATTTGTTACCCACAGAATTAACCAAAGTATTTTTCCCTAGGCCCCAGTGAGAGCAAACCAATCCCAGACACTGTGTTTAGCTCTAGTCTTTGACAGCGTTAAGCACTTACTACTTACTATGAATTCTTTATAGAGAAGCATGTCCCTTCTGGTTCAGATGCTGTCCCAAGCCAAATTTGGAGAGAAAAGTAAGGACATGGGAGAACTTTAAAAACTTTGTTTTGGAACTGTGACCATACCCAAAAATGCATATTTTGAAATCTTAACTCCTGGTAACTGAAACTGTGACCTTGTTTGGAAATAGAATCTTTGGTAATGTAATAAAAATGATCTACTGTCATTATAGTGGGTCTTTAATCAAATATGGCTGACTTATAATAGGGAAAGTTGCCATGTGAAGAGGTGAACATGTAGCTGCACTGATAATTCCATGTACTGACAGATGAGAGAATGAAGTAATGCAGATATAAGTGCAGAAATGACAAAGATTGATATCTACCTCCTCAAAAAGACAAAAAGAGGTAAAAAAGATATTGTATTGCATGTGTTTTGAAGGATAAGGGTGTTGTGTACAGTTTTATCTTGTTATTTTGACCTTTAGAACTGTTAAGACAATAATTTCCTCATATAATAAGCACCTGGTGTGGGAGTGGCTATAGAAGCTCTATGGAATGAATACAAGCTCCAGATACAAGGAACTGACTTTTGACGTCTTAGCAATAACAAAAATCCAGCTGTGTTTATTCTTTTAAGGTACAAAATGAAGATGAAGACAGTATTTCTGCAGTCCCATAATTCTATAGAGCCATATTCTATAGTTGTTCAAAATAACTTGCCTTTATTTCATTATTTATGATATGTTAATTCACTGACCTAACAGATATATGACCAATCTGGTATGTCACTTATTCAGGGTACTTATCCATTTTTAGGGCTGTTTTTTTTATCAATCTACACTAGATTAATATGAATGGCACCCCAGTCTCTTAAGAGCTTTCAGTGACTGATATTGCTCAAAGAATCCTCTGAACTTTTGTAGATATTCTTATGATTGTGTTTTATTCTGAAGTCAAAATACATATTAAGCAAAAAGATCAATGTTTGTTCTTTCTGTTCATAAATTATACTTTCTTGTGTCATCTGACCACACTGAACACACATGATTAATCCAATACAACCTGATAGAATAATTACACCAAATATATCATTACTATGTAGAATCCAACACTGCTTTCATTTTTAATGTCAAAGTTATGCTCTGAAATAAAAAATTTCCAAATATAAACAAAAATGTTTCCTAACAATTGTTCTGTCAATTCTGATTTATCCTGCAAACATATCTTTTTTACTCCAGGTCTCTCTTTTTTTTTTTTTAAATTTCTACACTATAGGGAAACTTTTCATGAGAGAAATAAAGTGTCTTCAATACCTGCCATGCTCAGTTACTTCAGCATAGCTCATTGTTCAATCCCAGAAAGTTGTTCCAAAGGAACAACACCATCAGACCAGAAACATTTGCATTAGTTTCCAAACTAAGGACCAGTTTTCTTGTATGGTGTACTTTATTTTCTTTTATATAGCAATTTAAAAATTTTTACAAATTTTGATTAGATTATAAAATCCCATCCATTGCCCCATCCAACCTCTCCTATGTACCCCCTTGTTCTTTATCAAATTTATTGCCTCTTTTTCTTTAAATATTATATATATATATTTACACATATATAAAAATTTGTATAAATATATAGATACATCCTGATCAGTCCATATAATGTTACTTGCATATACATGATCTCAGGGCTGACCATTTGGTATTGGATAGGCAATTGCAGAAGCTCTTACTTAGGGAAGACGATTTCTTCCATTCTCAGCATTTCCCAATTGCCTATGCTTCTTAGTCTGTAGTTGAGGCTCTGTGAGCTTTCCTCCTTCCATGTTACCATATTCATTGGTGTCATCATTGTTCCAGTCTTGTTTAAGCAACTATGCAGGTGAGAATTCATGGGTGCAGGCTTTCTGATATTTTTTGAAGACAGTCTCACAGCAAACATACCATTTCTATGTCTCTTACAATTTTATCAGCCCCTGTTCTGCAAAGATCTCAGAGCATTATATGTGAGGATTGTGTTGTAGGTGTATTAGTTGAAACTGAGCACCAGATGATCTCTTGTTACCTGCATTTTATTGGTTGTGGGTTTCTCTCATGGTCTCTAATGGTTTGAACAATAAATACCCCTATAGGCTGATATGTTTGAATATTTGGTCCCCAGTTGGTAGGACTTTTATGAGGTGTGGCCTTGTTGAAGGAGGTTTATCACTGAGGGTGGGCTTTGAGGTTTCAATAGCCCATGCCAGGACCAGTCTCTCCTCTCATTCTCTCTCTCTCCCTCCCTCCATTCTTCTTTCCCTCCCTCTCCCTCTATTTCTCTCCCTTTCCCCCATCCCCTCTGTCCTCTCTAGAGATCTCAGATCAGATCTGAGCTCACAGATAGTGCCCCAGCATCATTACTGCCTACCTATTGCCATGCTCTCTGCCATGATGGTCATGGACTAACCCTCTAAAACTGTAAGCAAGCTACCAATTAAACACTTTCTTTTATAAGTTGATTTGGCCCTATGTAGACAAAATTCTAAATAGTCTTAGTAAATAAGAAACACAGAGCCAAATACAGAAGAAATAGCCAAAGAGGTCAGAGCAATAGCCACGACTAGCTTTAGCTTACCACCAGCAGTAGCTTCCCCAGAGAGAGAGCTTCTAATGTCTGACTTTTGTTTTCATTGCCTTCCTGTTCTACATTCTCATTGGTTCTACACCCAGCTACATGACTTCCTCATCACTGCCTGTCTATACAGACCTCCAGGTCTCTATGGTTGGTACTAGGATTAAATGCTCCTGTTACCAGGCTTGGCTGTGTCCTTGACCACACAGAGACTCTGCCTGCCATGTGATCAGATTAAGGGCATGTGCAACCACCACCTGACTCTGCTTATGGCTCGCTTTGACCTCTGATCTCCAGGCATCTTTATTTATTAACATACAAATAAAATCACATTTCAGCACAAATAAAATATCACCATGGTTCTGCTGTTTTTTTCACAGCAATAGACACAACAGTAACTAAGACAGTTGTAGGACATTTACGTTGTTTCCATTTCTGACCTGTTGTGAATAGAGAAGCAATGAACATGGCTGAGCAAGTACCTATGGGGTATGACACACAATCCTTTGGGCATATGCCAAGTAGTGGTGTGGCTGGAACATATGGTAGACTTATTTTTAGCTTTTTGAGAATTCTTCACACTCGTATCTATAGTGGCTACGTCAATTTGCCATCCCTCCCACAGTAAGTGAGGATTCCCTTTCCCCTATATCTTCTCTAGCATATTTTTGGTGGTTGTTTTCTTGATCTTTGTTATTCTGACTGGGGTGAAATGAAATCTCAAAGTTGTTTTAATTTGCATTTGCCTAATTTCTGGGGATGATTAACATTTTTGAGCTATTTCTTAGCCATTTTTATTTCTTTATCTGAGAACTCTGTTCAGACCCCAAGAGAGAATGGGGTATTAGGTGGTTAGAGGAAGCAGAACATGTTCATGAAACATATTTTGACCTAGCCCCTTCTTGTTTATCTCTTTTTGTCTTGTCTTCCATTAATTAAGCATGTTATACTACAGCTATGATGCTATTCCTCACCACAGGCCTGTATAGGAACACAGTGAGCTGATAATGAACTGAACTAAAACAAATCCTTCTACTCTTAACTTTTCAAAGTAATAAAAGGTTGACTTGCACCTAATCTTCTTCTATGGACAATACGCTGGTAGAACAGTCATCTTCTAAGTATATAAATTATAATGTTCATTGTTGCTGGAAGCTGAATGTAGACTCCTACATGAACAGGAAAGTCCTGAAGGCTGCTGTCTTAGAGGAGCCCCACACATTAATATGTTTTCTTTCCTGGAAGTATGTCAAATTCTCACAGTGGAGATCTTAAAACAATTCCTTGTTTGTTTCAAGTTTCAAAGAAAGTATTCATGTGGAAGTACATCTAGGCATTCTTAGCAAGTGAATATTCTTCAGCAAAACATACTACTAGTGCTTTTACCCATTTTGAAGAAAGTGCATTATTACTCCAGCTGCTTCTACACTCATATTCCAAGGCCACACCTCCAGAAGATCTTTTATTACAGATTAACATGATATATTTTTTCACTCATTGTGTTGTTCATGTGTGAGAGGTTTTTACATTTAAATTGGTTTCATGTACATGCAATAAAGTTGGATCCTTTTCAAAATCTACTCTAACAAAAATCTGTCCTTAACTGATGTTTTAGTTAATTCATTTGTAAGGTGATTAAGGTAAATGTGGTTTAAAATATAATCATTTATAACACGTTCTATTTCTATTAGGAACTGTTAAGTATTAATAATTAGCTTGGATCTACTATAATTTCAATAATATATCACCTGTATATCTCATTCAGATGCTTGCTCATATTTTTGTTTTTGAGACAAGGTCTCATTGTATAGGCCCAGGATAATTTGAAACTCATTATGTAGATCAGGCTGCCTTTAAATTTAATGAAGTCTCCTTGCTTCAGCTTCCCAAGCCTTGGGATGACAGACATGAATGACCACATCCAAATTGCTTTTTTCTTTTCATGAAGTATTTTTCTTTTTCTTTAATGTTCAAGCCCTACATGTGTTGTCAATAAGATTTGAGATAAATATGACTGGGGTGAGGATTTGTTTTAATCAGGGTATGATTTGGAGCTGTACTTCAGGATTGGTGTAGGATGAAATGTCAAGGCTTCAGATTATTTGAATGTCCTTGCTTTTGTCTTCCTCTTTTCACTTTATATTTCCTATCTAGACTTCCTCAAAAATTTTTACATCTTGCAGTTATTTAACTTGCTACCTCTGGTATTATTTGGAACTTTTATTGTCTTCAAGGTTCACTCATGAGACAAATTTCTTCTCATTTTTAAGGTAGAAAGACATTTTGATACACACACACACACACACACACACACACACACACACACATCCCTCTGACCAACAACTTGAGTACAGGTTTCCTATAACTAGCACTGGGGTTTTGTTACATGGCTCATGAATAGACCATCATCACCCCATGTGGCACAATACCAACTCCAACACACACACACACACACACACACACACACACACACACAAACTTATCTAAAATAATACATTGCCCTATAGATTCTCCAAACATCCTTAGTGTTCTTTATCTCACCTTCACTCTCCCCCTATATTACTCATCTTCTCCCATGCCCAGTTAATGTCACCTCCATTTTTCATAGCAGCTGTCTCCTACTATGCCACTTTCTACTCACCTGGTTCCTTTGGTCACTCTAGGTTATATAATCATATCTGAAGATTTGGACCTAGGAATCACAAATGAGTGAAAACCTACATATGTCTTTCTTGGTCTAGATTGCCTCACAGTATAACAATTTCCAGTTCCATTGATTTTTCTGCAAATTTCACAATTTCCTTTTTCTTTATAGCTGAATAGATTTCTGGTGTGTGTATATACCACTCATCAGTTGGGGGACATTTAGCTTGCTGCCATTTTCTAGCTACTGTGAATAAAACACTAATGAACATGGGTTAGCAAGTATTTGTGGAATTGTAAATAAATGCTTTGGGTATATACCAAGGAGTGGTGTAGCTGGCCATATGGTGGATCTAATGTTAGCTTTTTCAGAAACCTCCAAACCTGTTGCCAGTGTCTGGTATGGTCAACAGTATGCAGTTGGAAACAATGACTTCCTCTTTCTCTAGATATATCAGAAGCAAATAACCCAGTTGTCAGTGGTAGGGCTCATGCCTGTGAAGACCTAGTGCATGCATCCACAGCTGAATAGCTGAGATTAGTTATAAGTTAATTTTAAATCATTCAATCTCATTTAAATTGCTTTTTGATTACAACCAATAGTTTATAGAATTTTTACTATTTCTATATATAAGATAATGTCATCTGTACAACAGACCATTTAAAATTCCTTTTGATTTGTGTGTACCTTTTTCCCCTTCTTGCTGGTAATTTAACTATAAGGCTGAATAGAATTGTCATGAGTTCATTTCCCATCTTATTCCTTATCTTTGGGAAAAATCTTTCAGTTTTTCACTACTAAGTATGATATGTGTAACGTGCTTCTTTTCCTTTTCTGTTTGTATGCTTATGTGATATTTCTACATGTGTATATTGTACAAGTGATATGAATGAATGTGTGTATGTATATGCATGTGTGTAGAGGTTAGAGGATGGGGTCAGATGCCCTCCTCTATCAATCCTTATTCCTTTGATGTAGGATAGCTTCCTGAACCTGAAGCATGCATTTTTTTGGCTAGCTTGCTTATTAATTGTTGCTCTCAGTATCTGTGCTACTGATGTTATATTTAGGAAGTGACCTCCGGTGCCAATGCGTTCAAGACTACTTCTTACTTTCTCTTCTATCAGGTTCAGAGTAACTAGATTTATGTTGAGGTCTTTGATCCACTTGGACAAAAGTTTTGTGCACAGTGACAGATGTGGATCTATTTGCAATCTTCTACATGTTGACATCCAGTTATGCCAACACCGTTTGTTGAAGAAGCTTTCTTTTTTCCATTGTACAGTTTTGGCTTCTTTGTCAAAAATTAGGTGTTCATACATGGTGTGGATTAATGTCAGGGTCTTCAATTCGATTCCATTGGTCCACATGTCAGTTTTTATGCCAGTACCAAACTGTTTTTATTACTGTAGCTCTATAGTAGAGCTTGAAGTCAGGGATCGTGATGCCTCCAGAGGTTGCTTTATTGTACAAGATTCTTTTAGCTATCCTCATTTTTTTGTTTTTCTGTATGAAGTTGAGTATTGTTCTTTCCAGGTCTGTGAAGAATTGTGTTAGGATTTTTATGGGAATTGCATTGAATATGTAGATTGCTTTTGGTAAGATTACTGTTGGCTAGCCTGGTAGCCAGTGATCCCTAGTAACCCCATCTTTTTCTCTCTCAGTGCTGTGGTTGTAGGTGGAACCATACCAGGCCTTTACATAGCTGCTGGGATTGGAACTTCAATCCTCATGCTTGTGCACCCCTTGGGATGTATCAAGAATGTCTTAAGGGGAGACAATGAAGGAAAAAAGAAAAAGAAGTTAGTAAGGGTGGAAGGGAGAGATAGAAAAATCGAAAGAAAAGATAGAAAGCACTAAAAGAAAAAGAAAAGAAAAGGAAGGAAAAAGGAGGGAAGGAAAGGAAAGGAAAATGCACCCAAAGATGAAAGGCACAATACCTGCAAGCAGAAAAAGTCTTGAGATTGTTACTATGTAGGTAACCTGATGAGTAATTTTAATTGTATGTTCATCCTCAATACTAAATTTTAAGCCAGCATCATCTGAAGCATTGTGAGATTAAGCAGCAAAATGATAAAATTAACTGCGTTTTCTACCATAACGGATATGGATATTTAAATTACAACATATACAGGTTTGAATAAATATTGCATATTTTCCTCCAATACTGGGAGAGTATCAGATTACTCTTTTCAATGGATAATGCACTATTCTAGCTAGTACTTTCAAAAGTGTGGGTTGTGTGTATGTGTGTGTGTATGTGTGTGTGTGTGTGTGTGTGTGTGTGTGTGTCTGTGTGTGTTGTATGGTCAGTAGTCGTGAAGTGACAGTCTACTGAAAGTGGATTACATTAAAGCATATTAATAAACTATATATCTGAGATAAAAAATGTTGTAATATTCTGAAAATCTAGATTAGTAAGACCTTATCTCTTTTTTGCTTAAAAACTGAAATCATATAACTTAAAAAGAAAGATTAATAGTGTACCTTTGATTCAATCCTTCTTTGGTTTCTCAAAGATTTTTTAAGTAGATTGTAGATACTTAGTTTAGGTGCATGAAAATAAAATTTTATCTATTACATGTTTTGTTTTACATGGTATCTGGGAAAATCTATTTACCTCTGGATAACTGAATTTGGAACAAAAATTCAGTTTTTTCATCACCATAGATGTTTTCAAACCTAGGTGATGAACATTAAGAGGACTTATAATTGTTGATGTCTTGCAACTCCGAAAATATTTCATTAAGTGCTGGGAGCTCTACTATAATGACCCTCAACCACCTACATACATATTTCAAATAATTCTTTCACTTACATGCTTATTATACACTGGTAAAAATGCGGTTCTTCAGATTCACAATAGCTTAACTAGCAAAAGCAGAGTCTATTACCTACAAAAATGAATGCAAATGTGGTATTTTATTTAGAGAACTTTTGACCCATCTGAGGAAGAAACATTTGATACTAGAGTATGCATATTGGTAGTTATCAAGTGAATATTTTCTATAATGTCTGACATTTACAGACTCCATTTTGAACACATTGTTGCTGTGTGTACAGAATTATTTATTTGAAGATTGCTCTTGAGCTGACTTTACCAGAAACTGTGAATCTTTAGGTTTTTTTGTTTTTTTTTTGTTTTTGTTTTTGTTTTTTTTTGGTATTCAATTTGCCTCATGGACAAAGCAAATAGACTAGCTTAAGTCCAAGTTTTCTTGTAGTACCAAAACTTTGAATTATGTTTATTTTGTACAAGGCACTCCTCTTTATTAATAATAAAGATACCAGTGAAAACAATGATACAAATCTCTGCCATCATGAAAGTAAAACTATATTGATAATCTTTTATAAACTAATATCTGCCCAATACCCATCTTATGTCTTGTACTACCTTAGTCATCTTCTAAAATGAATGTCTCCCTGACTTGAAAGAAATGTGAAACATTTTGCAGCTTTCTTAATCAAATGCTCTCTACCTATTTTCCTTGGTCCAACATTATGATAATAATCTTGTTTCATTTTTTAAATATATATTTGTATTTAATTTTTTTAATCCAGTATATTTAGATAATGTCTTCCCCTCTCCTGGGTCCTCTAAGAACCCAATATCCCACCCTACATTATGTTATTTCTCTCTCTCTCAAAAAGAAAAAAAAAACTCCAAAGACAAAAGACAAAAAAAATGACAAAACAAAACTAAACAACAAAACCAACCAAAAATTGGGGGAAAACCAAACAGAACAAAACATGGAGTTTGTTTTGTGTCAGCCAACTATTCTTGAGCATTGGGCCTGCCCTGGAATGTGGTAGATATACTCAGTGATACTCCATTGATGAAGACTGACTTCCCTTTGCCAGCAGCTATCAATGCAAAGTGCCTCACTCAGTCCTCACCAGAAAAGCTTCTCCTTGCAGTATATGGGAAATAACATGGAGACCCACACCTGAACAATATACAAAGAGTGAGAGACTTTGAAGTACTCAGTCTTAAATGGGATGTCTTCATGTCTTCATCAAGCCTATCCTTTCTTTTTCTTTTCCTTTTTTTAGGGCTGTAATCTTAATATATATATATATATATATATATATACATATACTTATATTTATATATATTATATATTTTTAATATTTATATATTTCATTTTTCTTTATTAAGAAATTTTCTACTCACTCCACATACCACCCACAGATCCAACCTCCTCCCTCCCCCCAACCCCCAGGCCTCTCTCCCAAGCCAACCCGCATCCCCACATCCCCCAAATCAAGGTCTCCCATGGGGAGTCAGCAGAGCCCAACACACTGAGCCTAGGCAGGTCCAAGTCCCTTCCCACTGTACCAAAGCTGTTCAAGAAGTCACACCATAGGCACCGGATTCCCAGAAGCCTGTCCATGCACCAGGGACAGATCCCAATCCCCCTGCCTGGGTGCCCCCCAAACAGTTCGAGCCAAACAACTGTCTTCTGTATCCAGAGGGCCTAGTCCAGTCCCATGGGGGCTCCACAGCCACCAGTCCACAGTTGATGGGCTTCCACTAGTGTGGCCAGTCATCTCTGCATGTCCTCCCATCATGATCTTGACGTCCCTCGCCTACAGAATCCCTCCTTTCTCTCATCAATTGGATTCCTGGAGCTCAGCCTGGTGCCTGGCCATGGATCTCTGCATCTGCCTCCATCAGTCACTGGACAAAGACTCTATGATGACAGCTAGGTTATTCACTAGACCAGTCACCAGAGTAGACCAGTCCAGGCACCCTCTGGACCACTGCCAGGCAACCAAGGTGGGGTCATCCTTGTGGATTCCTGGGAGCCTCCCCAGTACCCTGCCTCTTCCTATTCCCATGATGTCCTCATCTATCATGGTATCTTCCTCCCTTCACTCCCAATCTGTCCCTGTTCTAGCTTGACCCCCCCATTTCCCTATGTTCTCATCCCCCACTCTTTTCCCTCTGCCACCCCCCCAAACCCAGTCCACTCATGTAGATCTCATCTACTTCCCCTTCGCAGGGTCATCCATGTGTCCCTCCTAGGGTCTTTCCCTGTTATCTAGCCTCTCTGGAGTTGTGGGTTGCAGTCTGGCCATCCCTTCCCTCACATCTAGTATCCACTTATGAGTGCGTACATATTATATTTGTCCTTCTGAGTCTGGGTTACCTCACTCAAGATGATATTTTCTAGTTCTATCCATTTGCCTGCAAATTTCATGATATCATTGTTTTTTTACTGCTGAGTAGTACTCCATTGTGTATATGTGCCACATTTTCTTTATCCATTCTTCAGTTGAGGGGCATCTAGGTTGTTTTCAGGTTCTTGCTATTATGGATAATGCTGATATGGACATAATTGTGCACGTGTCCTTGTGGTAAGATTGAGCATTCCTTGGGTATATGCCCAAGAGTGGTATAGATGGGTCTTGAGGAAGACTTATTCCCAATTTTCTGACAAACCGCCATACTGATTTCCAGAGTAAGCCCATCCTTTCAAGATACAGAGATCTGTGCAAAAGAGGAGGCAGAAACATAAATGCCAGAGGTAGTGGGTGACTCCTAGGAAGCTAAGTCTTCCAGACACAGTAGGAGTGAGGCACTCAGAGCCTTTGTTAGCATGCACATGACCTGCAGAGTTTCAAGCCAAATGTGGGCTCAGCTCTGAAGTGGACACAGGTTCCCATCCCTAATCAAGATGCTATTTGCAATCTTTTTTATTAGAATACAGTACTAAGTAACTGCAAGAATGGTTCAGAGTATAAAACCTAGTTCTACCTGCCACTGATATAATTCTTACATACTAAACCTGTTCTTGAACCACTATTTCCTCAATAATCATCCAAGTTCATGGGGTATATGGAGAAAATAAGGTATAGGTGATACAGATATGAAACATTTTGCAATTAATAAATGAAATCAGGATAGTAAAAAGATTATACATTTTGTAATAACAGAATCAGGTTGAAAAACTTAATAGAATCATAATAGCTCTGTTACTGATCAAGCTAATTAGAATCTCTAAACTATTTACTTACAAAAATGAAAAAAATTACCAATACTGTGTGGTAACTGAGCACTAAATTAGAGTGTAAAGATAACACTTGAGAGTTAAAAGTTCAATAGGTGACCACTGAATGGTAATTATTATCAAAGCAGTATTTATTTTTCTTTTTTATTAATTACTTATTGATAAATCAGCTTAAAATTTCATAAAAAGTAATATATAGATATAGACTAGATAGATAGATAGTAGATAGATAGGTAGATAGATGAAAAAGAAGAGTACTTGTTGCCTCAAATATGTCACACCATGAATAAGGCAGAGAAATAGAAAAAGGTGGATAAATGTCGATTTTTCATTTCATGGGTATATGCCTAATGACCTAAGGAAATCCCACTCAGCTCACATCCAGGTCCAAAGCACGTTCTTATACCACCACTCTGAGACCAAGGCCTTATCATTTGAATCATCAAAGAACATTCTACATACCTAAGCCATAGGACTAACGCAGACTACCTAATGAAGAAAATAGGTTGTAAGTTAAAGGTTACTGTCTAGGTTTGGTTTTATATTTCTGTGAGGAGACAATATAACCAGGGCAATTCTTACAAAGGAAAACATTTAATTGAGGTGGCTTGCTTACAGTTCAGAGGTTCAGTCCATTATTATAATGGCAGGGAGCACGGAGGCATGCAGGCAGATATGGTTCTGGCTACATCTTGATCAAAAGGCAACAGGGAGTGAAGTGTGACACTGGGAGTAGTTTGAGCATAAGAGATTTAAAAGCCCACCCCCACAGTGATGCACTTCCTCCAACAAGACCACACCTACTTCAACCACACCTCCTAAGAGTGCCAGCCATTCCATTTGTGAAACATTTTATTTCAAATCATCACAGTTACGATGCCTCCATCAGATTAGTTCTGGTGAGAATCTCATTATAAATGTCAGGCTGTTGAACATGCATTATATGTCATATCTCAAACCAAAAACAGAGACAGCTGAGTCCCATAATCTCTTTTGAGGTACCTTAATTAATCCAAAATAACCTAATATTCTGGTAGTCCCCATCATTTAAACATTCTATCACCACCATAGAGGCCAAGTTTCCAACATATGAACCTTCGAGTGAATAAAAGCTATACAAAATATCAAGAACACAATATTTTAAAGAACACACACTATGTATGATATATTAATAATCATATATGTTAATTATGGTTACATAAAGAACAGCAGTTTTCTTTTCTAACCACTAGGAGATTTCATGTAGCCAGAATTGTCCTAAGGTTGATTATTAAGTACCATTATAAACCAATTGAGCAATTTTGATAATACTATCATTACAACAACCTCCAACAATTTTGATGTAATGAAGCTTTTCCCCCTCATTTTAGCACTTACTTGTTCCCTCTTAAGTTTATTATCACAAATTGCCAAAAGGGAACTTTAAATTTCTTTTAAAAAAAAGTAGTATTGAAAGAACAAATTAACTTTTCATGTTTTCCACTGACAGCTACAGTTGTATCACATAAGATGACAAAAGACAGCTACCATATCCTTTGGCCAACAAACATGATAATTTTTAAAAGAATGAATTTTGAACATAACATCTAGTCACCAGCAGTGTACTGGGTTACAACCTCCCATCTTCTGTCTATACCACTTTTTGGATCCCAACTTCAGTATAAGCTGAGATCTCTACAGTGATCAAACTGAAAATAGTCAGACCAGAACTTATGACACTAAAGTTGTAGCTGGAGTTTTCCTGTGTCTACCCAGCTCATGTAGCCGCTCAGACCCAAGTAAACACACAGAGACTTGTATTACTTATAAACTGTATGGCTGTGGCAGGCTTCTTGCTATCTAGTTCTTATATCTTAAATTAACCCATTTCTATTAATCTACACCTTGCCAAGTGGCTTGTGGCTTACTAGTATCTTTACATCTTACTTCTCATGGCAGAAGCCGCTGGCAGTGTCTCGTGACTCAGACTTCTACTTCCCAGAATTCTCCTCTCTTCTTATCCCACCTATACTATACTTCCTGCCTGGCTACTGGCCAATCAGCATTTTATTTATCAATCAATCAGAGCAACACATGCACAGCATACAGAAAGACATCCCTAGCATAAAGTGATATAAAAGAACATAGGTTTTATTCTAGCACTGAGAGAATAGTCTCTAGCTTCTCATAACTTTATAAGTCTTAAACAATTCTATAACATTTTTAGGAGAAATTTGATGTATATAGAAGGAATAACAAGATGCAAATAAGATACAATCAACTTGATTGCAATTCCCATAACCAAGTTATGACAGATTAATCAGACATTTATCATCTTCTTAAAAGATACACACTGTCAAGAGGCAACATGTTGAAACCTGAGAGAAAACATGGAACCTTTAGCATGGTAAAAATGCATACAGTTGCAAGGGATCTGATATTTTATCCTGAATTTCATGCTCATCTGCTCTAATAACACTTTTTAAACTAGTGGTGTTTGAGTGTGTGTGTGTGTGTGTGTGTGTGTGTAGTATGTGGGTGGTAGAAATTTTGAATTTTGGCTCCTGGTACTATTAATTTCTCTGACTACTATAAAATAAATCTAAATTTTTAAAACAAACAGTCGAAATTGGTGGAAAACTCTAACCATTTGAAAAATTTAAATCATTCTTTCAAATTATACTTAGGCCAAAATGAAGCTCCACTGCAATTACAAACATTTAGGATGTTCTGAAAGTGAGATAACATCTTAAAGAGGAATTTAGAGGAATCATAGCCCAGTATGATTATCACCAAATACCAAAAAACAAGAATTCCACTAAATAGAGTGTAATGAATTGAAATAAATACAAAGAAAAACAGATTGATATATTGTGTCCCCCAATATATTGTCCACCCTAATAAAGCTTATCTGAGGATCAGAGGAAAAAACCAGCCACTATATTAAACATAGAAGTCAGGCAATGGTAGCACACGCCTTTAATCCTAGCATTCAGGAGGCAGGGATCCATCCGGATCTCTGTGCATTCAAGGCCACACTGGAGTACAGAGCCAGATGTGGTGGCACAGATCTTTAATCCCAGACCTAGTTAACCATCGTGGTCTGGAGGTCTGTACAGAAAGACAGGAAATGACAGAGTTGGGCACAAAGAAGAAGTGATGTCACTGGGCGGAGAGAGGAAGTGAGATGGCAGAACAGAAAGGCATATAGACATGGCTACATAGGAAGTAGGTCTCTTTGGAAGCTGAGGAGTTGGTGAGGTGAGGTTGGCTGTGGCTTGTTCAATACCTCTGATCTCTTAGTTTTAACTCTAATATCTGGCTCTGGGTTATTTATTAATAAGACTGTTTAGCAATTCATCTTATAAGAAGAGAATATTCACTCACTTATTTATTCATTCAATGAATATTTATTATATACCTATTATGTGCCAAATACTGTGGTAGATACTAAAGATATAGCAGTAAATACAATGCCATCTGTGTATTCATGGAACTTAGGAGAGATAGAAAATTATCATGTAAACAATTTAATGAATAGTATATGCAAGCATAACAACAATAAGGCAGAATAAAAGAAGCTGTTTTAGAATTCCAAGTATACATGAAACCATGTGAAATATGTTACAGTTCAGCAGAAGCTTTAGGAATCAGTGTTCAACATTTGGTATGTTCTTGTCTTACTGCCTTTGTGATCATGGAACTAAGTGCCAAAATAAGGTCTGCCAGAGCCACAGCTCATGAGTGACCACAATGGCCTCAACCTCCAGTGACTCAGACATCATGCATCATAAATAAGAAATAAAAACTGTTGTTTTAATGTAAGGGGATTCTTATTCTGTTTATTGCTGCAATATAACCTAAGCCATCATGACTTATGTAAATAAAAATATCAAGTGGGTAGGTGTTTATATAAGACTTGGGAAGAAAAAATTGGAAGGCACTCCTTTTTATTTGGTAGTTGACATCATGAAACTGGGCAAGATCACTGAAAGAACCTCCTAAATCAGGAGCCACACATGGTCTACACCCTGCTTTCCCTGATTAGGCCCTCTGATATCCCTGGGGTATTTCTTGTGCTAGAAACCTATGCCACATGACTTCCTGAAGCAAGCAGGGGACCCTGACTTCCTCTTGACCCAAGAAACTCCTCCACCAGATCCACCTTTGATGCCACAGAATTTCCTTATTCATCCCACAGAGAAACATGGCCATCTCATCTCTACTAAGACTTAGTCTTCTCCTGAATATTGTATACACCTCCACTGAAACAAGGAAGGCAACTTGAATAAACATCCAACAATGAGGGAAAATAAAGAAATAAAGAATGGACTCAACCAAAGAACTATTCAATATGCACAAATCCCAATACAGAAACAGAAAAAACAGGAAAAACCAAGACAACATGTCTTCTCCACAAATACATTTGTGTATTGATGGGGATGTTACAATAGATAGAAAATTTGTTCATGATACAAAATAAGATAGTAAATTGTGGTTGTATTTGGGGGCACGTACAATTCATTTATGTAAGAGTAGTCTATATGGACTCAAACTTAGTTAGGCAGACAGATATATTCTGGGATGTTCGTGTAAGTTCTTTCATAATTATCCCAACTTCCCAGTGAATTGTGAAGAAATTTCATTGACTATAGTAAGGAAGATAAAAGGATATTTGAAATTTGAAGAGAGATGGAGGTACAAAAAAAATTACCTTAAAATGAGAAGAAAGAAATCGACCCGTCCAGCAGGTCCAGTTATTCGTGGGTCTCAAGCTCTGAATCACCGGAAGGAATCATGGGGAGAGAAAAGAAGGAAGCCTTGCATATAATGAATGACAAGAGTCAGTCTGAGTCGTGTCAAGGCTTCGTTTATTGATTGGGGTTTGAGGTTTATATACAGTGTTTTAGGCTGGGAGGGGCAGAGAAAGGAGAGTGGAAAATTTTCAGGAGAAGTAGTCAGAGTGGTCGGGGGGAGGTGAAGTCTCTTTGGTTCCCAGGCTCTGCAGCTGGCTGATTACTGTTCAAGGCTATATCTAAAATGTATACTTTCTAGTTAGGCCAAGGTCGTCCTGTTTCTGCAGGACGTGCAGTTTGGCCAAGGGTGTCTCGTTTTGCCAGACTCCAAACTCCAAACATGACAATCTTGAGTCAGGCCATCCTAGGTCAGTCTCTAACAAATGCCTCTTGGTCAGTCTCTAACAAGAAATTTTAAGAATCTAGCTTCAGCAAAAGTGGGAAATGGTGTAGCTACACAAAGAAAACAATTGGGTATATAAAGATGTTTAAAAGTTAGTTCTTTCAGAAGATTTATAAAATGAATAAAGCTTTGGTAAAAAAAAAAAAGTAAGACTGTTACAAGAAGATGAAAAATTCAATATGTAGAAGCATGGTCCTGCCCAGTGCCATGACAGACTGAGCAGAATAAGGAGAGCCACATGCAGGCTCAGGGTGGTCTACCCCAGTCTCTGGGGAAAAAACACAGGCTCATCTATCTGGTGCCTTATGGTGCCAAGTAGATAGGTACTATTATGGTGAGCAAATGTGTGGTGTTGGTATGGGAGCAGAGTGAGAGCGAGAGCAAGAATGGTTCTTGTCCTTTGGACAGAGGCTTATCTGAAGTGGCCAAAGTGGTGAGGAGTAGACTGATGTGGGTGGCTTAATTGCCACCAAGGCCATGGGGATGTCTGGACCTGGGTAGCTGCCCAGGCCCATGTCTGAGTTCATGGCCCTGATGCACTCATGGTCTGGGTTGATGTCCGTGCTCAGATACCACTGAAGGAGGAGAGGATAGGGCTGTATAGAGTTGGCCCTGCCCCCCCCCCCACTGGCTGCTACACTAGGGAGAAATGGTCCTGCCCCTCACAGCCTGAAGCACTCAGGAGAGAGGGTCCTACACCTCACCTGGGCAGCACAATAGAGCTGACCCTGTTCTCAGGGGCATGTGTGAGGGACCTGAGGGTGTGAGAATGGAAAAGCAGGTCTTGCCTGCCACGTGGTGAAGGAAAGATATTGAGAGCCACTGGTAGTGAAAGTCCATGAGAGTATACAGCAGTGACAACTAGTGTTCAGAAGGTCAACCTATCAGAACTAAGGGTTCTGTTAGAGGAAACCATCACACAAGATGTTATGGAATTACTCTTTTGAATGAACTGGTTGTCTCTTGTTGTATACTTCTTGTGCAATAACAGATATGAGTCTCCCCATTTACCGTGCATCTCCATGTTATGTGTACATGTAATCTCACGATTGCATCTCAATCTTGGGTACAACTTTCCCTATACATTTGGGGTAATTGGACAACTCTCCCCAGCTGCGTTTATTTTTCATTAACATATATCTGGCTAGGGCCATTCTCCGGACAAAAGTATTTCAACAAAGATACCTTTTTCCAAGGACAAAACTGCACATAGATAAACATTAGCTCATCTCACTCACAGATAGAGAAAAGAACCACTAACAATTAAATCCTCAACTCCTTACCTTCACCCCGGGTTATTTACACAAGACCCTAACTTAAGAGATTTATTGCTCACATTCCTGGGATGAAGTTTTAGCCATTTGCTAGATACTGAGTTAAGGCAGTTACTTCCCACTGACTCAAGGAGATTGCCTCCAGGCCAGGCAGGCAATAGGTGCCAAGCTTCTTTCTTGTGCAAATTAAGTTTTTATTCCTCCTCAGCCAGGTGCCATTCCTAGATTTTCTCCTCAGCAATTACTCAGAGTGAAAGTGCTTTTACTAACCAAATACTACATGCTCTGATATAGGTTGCTTAGTCACCTAGCATATGTCCCCCTCCCTGTCAGAAAGCAGCTGCAGCTGGGATGAGTGGGAAAAGTGGCGCCAAAGACAGTTTACTTTCTTGTGACTTACTGACCCCTAACATTTTACCTAGCCATTTCTAGATTATAGTTTGAGCACATAAATTCCCTAATTATCTTAGCCTTTAGTTGACCCTACCAGAGAACTCCCCTTTAGTCACTCCCCTTTTGGGTTGTAATTGGAAGCTGACAATTAATTGCTTTATGAGTGGGTCCTTATCACCTCTCTCTGAGACCCTGAAAACTTCAAGCCTCACAATGCTTTACCAAAGAATTACTGCATGTGTATATATACTGGTTCTCTGAGAGCATGGAGAGGATTGATGGAGAAGAACAAAGACGAGGACAGAGATGGAAAGAACTAGGTAGAATGATAAAAGAACAGCAGAAGGGACTGAGAGCAGGAGGGACCGAGAGGAGCTAAGTAAGAGAACAGAAAAGAAACTGTGCAGATAGAATCGCCATAGAAGAATAAAGTGAATGGACTAAAGAACTCAGTGTGCTTAGATTCATTGTATATCCCTCAGATTAGAATCCTCAGCTGGTTGGTAGACTCTTCCGCGGACCCTGGGAGCAAACAATATAGGCTGGACCTAATATTGTTTGCATTAGAAAGATGCCTCTCCTTGCCTCCAGCCACCTGTGACAGGTGGGGTACCTGACCCAACCCCTCACTAGCTGCAGCACTCTGAAGAATGAGAATGGGTACTAAATCTCGAGTGGAGACCACAGTAGAGTTGGCCCTGTAGACAGGGGTCCAGGTTAGCCAGCTCTGATGGCCTGAGAGTGGCATAGCTGGTATTGCCTCCCTTGTCTGTGGTGTGGTGGTGGGGATGAGGGAAAAAATGCCTATCCACCTCTCCCTCTCTCTTCCATCTGGCAAGGGAGCTAATTTCCCCTTTACCAGCTGCAACACTTGGGAAAGTGGGCCCCTCACCTCATCTGGGCAGCAGAGCAGAGCTAACCCTTTTGACAGGAGCAGGAGTGAGCTGGCCCTGAATGTGTAGGAGTGGGATAGCTGGCCACAGCCCCCTTGTCTGCCATGTGGTGGTGAGGGCAAGGGAAAGATGCCCTCCCCCCTTGCCCCTACAACTTGTGGTAGACCAGGGAGCTGACCCTTATCAGTTGCATCACTCCATAAAGTGGGCCCTACACCTTGCCTGAGCAGCACAGGAGAAGCTATCCCTATTGACAGGGGTGAACAGCTCCAAGAACTTGAGGGTGGGAGACCTGTCCCTGCCACTTATCTGCCATATAGTGATGAGGGCACAAGAGACATAACCCCTTCCTCCCTTTGCCATCTATGGCAGGCAGAAGAGCTGACCTTGAGGTCATAAGAGCAAGAGAGCTGTCCCTGGCCCTCGCCATCTAAAGCACCCCTGCCCCTAGCCTGGGCAACACAGTAGAGCTGGCCCTGATGTTACAGATATGGGAAATCTGACCCTGAGGACATGAAAGCAGGAGTACTGTCCCTGCCACTTACTCATCACTGCAAGTAGTGAACTAGCCAGGGCAAAGCTGGAGAACTCACCCTGGTGATGAGGACAGGTGAGAGAAGGCAGGCTGACCACCCTGCAACTACAAGGGCCCAGAACTGGTGCTATGAATTGGCCCATGCCAATATCCACCCCATCTACGATCTGCTGAAGCACATAAAGGGATCAGTCCTGCAGACCAAAAGCTGCAGAATCTCCATGACACAGGACAACAGGATATCCAATAAGAGTCCCAATGAGGGTCCATCATTGATGTAGCAGAAACCAGAGGTCATGAACCAGACCAATGTTCTTCACAAGGAACAGTTACAAGTAAAAATAAATGGTTTACTGTATGACTTACTGTGTCACACTACAGCTTCCACGACAAGACTGATTATTCCATTTTTTTCTTTTTTTCCCCCTCTTAAATTTTATTTTATTTTGTGGGGGGAGGTTTCAAGGGCAGAGAGTGGATATGAAGGGATGGGGAAATGAATGGGATTGAGACACATGATATGAAAGACATGAAGAATAAAAAGAAGGTTTAAAAAATCAATATTTAATATTTGAATTTAACATAGTATAAAAACAGTTTCTGAGAATTTTGAAGTGTTTCTATAGCTGTATAATTATTTAATATATAGAATTTAATGACATTGTATATGACAGTATAACCATAGTCACCTTAGTAGACATGACTATCACATCCATAAATTATCTTGTGTCCCTGTTTGATGTGAGGAGAAAAATATCATGAGATTTACTCTCTTAAAAATTTAAGCTGTTTTATAGTAGTATTAAATACCAGTGCTATGTTGTTTAACCAATCTGTAGGACTTAATCATCTTGCATGACTGAAAATTTATTCTCACTGAACTGATTTGTACATTTCTTATATGCAATTTTCTTTCTATTCTCCATGTATAATCAGAATTTTCTATAGGAACAGAAGAAAGTGTGTGTGTGTGTGTGTGTGTGTGTGTGTGTGTGTGTGTGTGTGTG
>CABHPH010130097.1:29289-40924 GCA_902168325.1 Peromyscus nudipes
GTGTGTGTGTGTGTGTGTGTGTGTGTGTGTGTGTGTGTGTGTGTGTGTGTTGTATGACCTTTTCTTGTGGATATGTAAACAAACTGTCTTCTCTCCCAACATCAGAAACAAATAAATTATTCCACCTAAATCTAGCTTGATAAATCAGTTATGTTAGTCGAGATAGGTGAAGAGTTACTTTAAAAGTAATTGGCAGTCTTTAGGCAGATTAACCACCAATGAAAGTCTCTCCCCTAGTGTCTGTTAACCATGTAGAAATCTCCAGGGAGGGGTGGAGCCTTATGAGCACCCAGCTCTTCCATGCCTGGATATTACTGGGCCTAATCTTGTGCAGGTCTCTTGCAGGAAAATCATAGCTGTTGTGAGTCCAAGAAGGCAACCATTCTGTCATGACTGGAGAACTGAGTTCAACAACATTTTGTATATGGAATTACTGGATTGCTTACATGATATGGTACTGGGTATTTAAAAAGCTGTCTCTAGGCTGGAGAGGCAAAGAACCCTGTAGCTTCTCAGTCCAAGAAGCTGGATAACTAAGAATTTCAACTCTAGTGTTAAAGGCCTGGAAGCTTTCTGCAGAGTAAGTTATTCTGAATCCATACTGAAAGTCTCAAGAGCCTGGAGTTTGATGTCCATGGATACTGGAGACAATAATAAATATACTCAGAAAGGAAGAATTTATATGCACTACCTTCCTTCAGCTTCTTGCCATCTGGACTTCCGAGAAGAGCTACACACATTCTGGACAAGTTCCTACCCAAGCCACTGTGCCACATATTTATCCTCTATGCACATGCCATTCCCCCCACCCCACCCCACGCACAGACACTTTCATTTGTCCTAGATATGTCTTAATGTAACCAAATTGACACTCCAGGCCAAACATCATGCACAAATACCCGACAAGGATATTTCCCATTTGGCTTTTACAAGATTGACTATTGTATACCTTAAATAGGTAAAATTGTGTGCAGTTTGATTTTCAAACTGACTTATTTCACTTAGAACAATATTTTATAGGTTTGCCCATATTGCTTCAAATGGTGGATTTGCATCTTTTAAAAGTTGGAGTAATATTCCACTATACATAAGGAATTTTTATTCCTATGTCTTTTAATGGACATTTCTTTTTTACTGTATAAGAGCCACTGTGAATTATCCTGAAAGGAAGAGTGGAAGAAAGGGGAGGGGTAATAGGGTTGAGGAACGACATAGAGAAGCAGAAAAAAACCAATTTGCTGATAACATTATTATATTTACTTTTATGTATCTAAATTATAAACTATCATTTGGAAAATTAAAACATTTGTGCAAATATAATATCATCTGTATGCATGTGTGATTAAGTGATAAAATAATTCTGAGGATTCTTTAAGAAATGATATTTTTGTGATTCAGCAGAAATGATTCGTCTATACACAAATATACATATATTATTCATATAGAAAACTAGGGTAATACACATAATATATTGAATTATTTCGGTGCCAAATAAAGGATGTGTACCATAGGAATAAGTTGTGTTTTATTTTCTTTGTTTTCTACATTTTGTAATATTTTTATATTGAACTTTACTTTTTTTTTTTTTTGGTTTTTCGAGACAGGGTTTCTCTGTGTAGCTTTGCGCCTTTCCTGGAACTCACTTGGTAGCCCAGGCTGGCCTCGAACTCACAGAGATCCGCCTGGCTCTGCCTCCCGAGTGCTGGGATTAAAGGCGTGCACCACCACCGCCCGGCGAATTTTACTTTTATATATATACATAAATCACAGCATTTTTTCTGGTATAGCTATATCACTATAAATTCCATATCCTCACTTCTATTTGCATTTTCACTTTGTTTTTGTTTTGTTTCATTTTATTCCTTGTAATGGGTGTGTGATAGTATCCAATTTCAGTTTTAATTTACATTTTCTTAAATGGCCCATAGCGCTTGCACATGTTTTGTATGCTTACATATCTTATTTAGTAAAATAACTACATATTTTGGGCAATTTTCTATTGAATTACTTGCTTTACTACTGTTCATTTTTGAGAATGTTTTACATATTCTGTTTTATTTTTTGAAAGAGTTGTGCTCTAAAAAGCTCTTCTCTATTTGATAACTGTTTCCTTTCAAAATCTTAACATAATCTCTCAAGAGTAAAATGTTTATATTTTAATGGGGCTAATTTATCAATCTTTCTATAAATACTATTCCATGTAACTGACTATGGTGCCATCTCAGGTTCTTGTATGGACAACTTGAAACCACTGCTTCATCCTTTTCCTTTACATATTACATATTACATATTACATTTCTTTCTATTGAAACAAGTCCCTCTTGTCCTGCAGCCACTGAAAGTGTTAAGGTTGCCAGAAAATCTCCTCTTATAATTCAGCCTGATTTTTTCAAAGGTTTCCTGTTACCAGCCAGTATAAAATACAAAAGCTTTACAGTATTACTTCTTTAAGTCTAATTTCCCCATTTTAGAAGCTGGTTATCATAAATACAGTCATATTTGCCTATAATTAATTGAAATAAGGGATGATGATATAGTGAATGCATCAGATATGGTTCCTAAAAAGAAAATATTCTAAACTATGTCTCAGTGCTGCCTCAATGAAATACTTGGAGAAAAGTGACATGGAGGAGACAGATAGGAGGCAGGGCCAGGGAAATGAGGAGGATACACTCACTGGTGATAGAATTGGCAGACTTCATCTTCCTTAGGAGTTAGAAACCAGAAATTCTCAACAAAATGACTTACTGGTATATTAAACTAGTAGTATATTAAACCAGAATCCTAAGTAGATGTCAGAATACAGAAGGACTGTGTTTTTCCTGCACAAAGAAAACATTTCAAATCTGCAAAAAAAATTGTAGTGGCAAGAAATTTCCTATGCACACAACTGACAAGTAAGTAAGGAATCAAAATATACAGGCACTAGCAATATCAACTTACTTAATTTAGATACAGGCCATGGTAACAGATCTTGCCATTGTGGTTGTGTCAAAGAACAGGACTAAGTAGTCTCAGATAACAAAGGTTATATGTAGCATGAGTCTTCAAAGTTCTTATTAATAAAATCAAACCTGAGGCCAGTTATTGGGGTGAACACTGGAAGATCAGAGAACCAGAACAAGCAACAGCCTCCTCACCTCGCCAGTTCCTCAGCTGGTCCTGTTTCCTCAGACTGGAGGCCTCTGAGTCCTCATCCAGATGAATCTCAGCTGAACTGCTGCTCAAAAGCCCGAATGCTTAACCAGGCCAAATGCTTAACTAGGTCAAATGCTTCTAGTTCCTTATCCTCATGCCTTATCTATATTTCTGCCTTCTACCATCACTCCTTGGGATTAAAGGCTCACTTTCTGGGATTAAGGGCGTGAGTCACCATCCTTGGCTGTATCCTTGAACACATGGATTTCTGCCTAGCTCTGTCTCCCAAGTGCTTGTGATTCAAGGTGTGTGCTACCACTGACTATCCTCTATGTTTAATGTTGTGGCTGTTCTGTCTCTGACCCCAGATAAGTTTATTAGGGTGCACAATATTTTGGGGAACACAATGCCACAGTTATACAAGGTGTAAGAGAACTCCCTGCATATACCCTGAGCTAAGAAGGACTGATTTTGAATAGCAATTACTTTCCAAGGTACCTCTTCTGGATATCTGAATTTTGTCTTTGATACATTACAATTACAAGTACCAGCCAATGCTCCCTTTCTATGTGAACCACTCTAATATATTGTGAAGCTGGCTTTCTATTACTGCTCACTTAAAATTTTATTTTATTTTTTTATATGTTAAGACTATAATGCAAATGTATCATTTCCCCCTTTCCTTTCCTTGCTCTTAACTCTCTCATGCACATCCATTGTTATTCTCTTTCAAATGCATGGCCCTTTTTCTTTAAATTACACACACACACACACACACACACACACACAAACCCATACACACACATACATGATGTATACATTTCTAAATATATAAATACAACTTGTTCAGTCTGCATACTGTTACTTGCATGTATATGATGTATGTATTCAGGGATGATCACATGGTACTGGACAATCAATTGGTATGTTCTTCCCTGTGGAAGACAGTTTCTCTTGTTTCAACATGACTTAGTTGCCTGTAGTTTTTTACCTATGTTTGAAATGGTCTCGTGAGCTTTTGCCCTTCCAAGTAAGCATGTCTATGAGCAAATATCTGAGAGCAGGGCATTGTAGGTCCTGACAGATATAGGATGTCCTATAATAACAAAATGATGATCTCCTTTATTTATATACACAACAATAAACATGGTTACAAAATTTTAAATAAATTATAATAATGGATGCAAATAAATGCTTGCTTTAAATTTTAGTTATTTCTTCTTCCAATAACGACAAGTAATTAAACAGGGACAGTAAGTACAGAGACTGTATAGCTGTCAAATGTCCACTCTGTTTTGTTAAAATGTTGTTAAAACTCTTGCTTTAACAATGCTAAAAATACCATAACAATTCATTTCAAGAGTGAGAAGGGAAAAGCAAAAAAGATTAATGTGATCACATTTCAACAATGATTGAAAGGAACTAAACTAAAGGAATCATTTGGAGCTGTCACTTCAGAAAGAAAGGTACTTTGATAGCTTGGGCCATTTTATAAAGGCCTAAAAGACCTTCATATATATTTTTTTATAGTTTAGTGTTACAATGCCAGATTTATATGATACTGAAACAACTGGTATCTCTGGACACATTAAAGAATGAATCAATTTGTTGAAATAGATGACAATGGAATTTGTTTACCAGAATGTGGCTCTAAAATTCTTATCCCCTCCACTCATATCCTTAAACCATCAATTGCCTATTTGACTATATTCTCACTACCACAGAAACTCAGTACAAACAAATCCCACAATTACCTTGTTTGTTTGTATTAATTCATTCATTAAAAATATTGAGTTTTTATTCAATGCAGCAAAATCCTCTAAAATAACCCCCGAATGTGTAAACATAAATATGAAGCAGAAGAGTTCCTTATTATCAAGAAATTTATGATATAACAATAAAATATACTGAATTCTGTCAATCACAGCATAATTTTTACTATCTTTGTCTGTGTTCATTTATCTCCACCATTATTATATGCACAATATCAATAGGCTTAGCAGGTTGAATTTTCTGTTAATCGAGTACCAATAGTCTGCAAGCAACTTGAGGAAAACAGCTGGAATTTTACCTGAAAAGAATCTTTCAGCTGAGATTTAGAGAGGTAGATCCCTACATTGATCATCGTCCCTACAGGTGATCATCTAGAATCTAACCTCAATGGGCTGGAGTATTATTTTCTTAATGGCCGAGTCACCGTCCCCTAATTTAGTACCTTGAATACAATAGACATTAAATAAATGCCTATTGAATTAAAAAAAAAATAAACCATTTTTTCTCATTTCTGTGTTCTGATTCTTCTCATGCTACTTTGTACCTTAAATCACTGTATTCTTGTTAATTTTAGAAAATATGAGCTAAAACCTCACCAATGAGGTAAATACTGTCACAGTTTATACCAGAACCTTGACACCAGTGCAATTTGTAGAAGTGGACATTATATTAGCACATCATCTACTCCGGACTATTATCAAAGCTATTTCAAAGATTTCCAACTGGTGTCCAGCAGGAAAGAGCTTCATGCCTTTGAATTATGTTTTTTGCTAAGAACAATGACTCCTCCTTGATCTCAATGCTTTCTGACTTTTCATTCCTTTCTCCTGGCTTTTTAGTTTTGACATAAATAACACTCCTCATTTTGAACACCTATCCCCCCACACCCACTGTGGGCCTACGATTGTGCCTACCACTTTGAAATCTCTGTGGGAGTGATGAAATTGTCCTGTAGTCTGTCCAATCTTTCTCTCTGCCTTTATCAACTACATTTCTTGATGATGATACCAAAAAGCATTAGAAAATGAGGTTTACTGGGCAAAGGGTATGGTGTGTATGTTGCGGTCAGTGTCCTTCCTGAAGAGAGAGTTCATTTTTTTACTCATCAAATTAGCTACAGGAAAGTTATGATTTTCACAATAGAAACCAAAAACTTGAAAAAGTTTTCTGTATACACAAAGTGGTTGTGATCCTAGAGTAGTGTTTTCCAATAGAATTGAACTTCAAAGACAAAGTACAAGTAGGAGAAGTCAAAATTGACTGATATTAAAGTATGGCATTTTCTTACTCATGCACTTACCTTGAATTCTCAATACTGATGTATTAAAATATTGTATAGTATAATAGTTTGTAATCTGCTATTTTTCACTTTCTATGCAAACAAATAAAGATGTAATTAGTTTTATTTATACATTTGTATTTATTTTATTCATTTTGTATATGAATCAGTCTCTTGTACATTATTATATAACTTTGCCTATTTATCAAAAAACTTTCTTAAAGTTTTTTTAGATGAAATATATATAATGGAAAGATTGAGTTAAACTATGAAGACCTCTCTTTTCAAGATTAATAATAACAGCTGAAATTATTAAGCACATGTGATAGACTAAATATCATTCTAATTGTCTTTCATAAATTCATTCCATTAAATTTAATATACTCACTTTATAGATTAAAAAGCCAATAATGTTTAATTCACTTGTACGATAACAGTATCTAGAATTTTCTATAAGGAAAAATCAGAATTAACATTGCAGCCCTATGATTTTTGTCTTTGAACTCATCAGAATCTCTAACATCTCCATGACTAATGGAGACACACATAAACAAAACCTGTTTTACTATTCTTATATGTAAGGCAGTATCTTGGGAATTTTTATTATTTCTTTTATTTTTGATATTATAATATAATTACATCATATCCTCCTTCCACTTCCCCCTCCAAAACCTTCCATATACCCCTTGTTCTAGCCACTTTAGGAAATATTCCACCATTCAAAATTCATGTGTTTTCCTTTTTACTTATTTATTAATTTTTTAGAAAAGCATTCCTTTGTAATAAAAATGGATAACTTAGGAATTTTAAAATAATATTTTATTAACTCTGAAAATTTCATACACATATGCAATTTGTTTTGATCATAGATGTCCCTCATTCTACTCCTTCAGTCCAACCTAGAAGGAAACTTCCTTCCAATTTCATGTCTTCGCTTTTTTTTTTTTTACTTTATATCTCACTGAGTCCAATTAGTATTGCCCATATATGCTTTGGTGTGGGGTTGTCCACTGGGGCGTTGACAATATACCAGGGGCTACAACTACAAAGAGAAATGACATTCCCTCCACCAGCAGTCATTAACTGCTAATAGACACTCAACTAGGAGTGGGACATCACCCAATCCATGCTAAAAAAAATTGTCTAGTTTGATCTTGTGTGTGTGTGTGCATGCAATCATGGCTACTGTAAGTTGATATGAACATCAGCAACATCATGCCCAATAAACAGAATTTCAGAGCTTTCCTCCCCATCCCCTGGCTCCTACAATCTTTTTGTCTTCCCTCCATTTGTTCCCTCACCTGTGATGTTACTGGTGAGATAACTGATACAGATGTCTCATTTAGGGCTGAACACCCACATTCATTTACTCTGAGCACTTTGACCAGTTATGAGTCTACATTAGTTGCTGCCAACTATGAAAAGAAACTTCTCTTACAAAGGTTCAGAAAAACCCATGTCTATGGGTTAAACATAAATATTTAGAAAACCATTTGGAAGTGTGACCATTTACCAAATAACAATAGTATGTTCTATGTCTGCCTTATCCATAATGCTTTTGACCAAGGTTGATAGTAACAGTGATGAATTCCTTCCTATGGAGCAATCCTCAAATCAGAAAACATTTGGTTACCCATAGAACAGTCATAACACTATTACACTCTTACACACATCTTGTCTGGCAAGTCAATATTACAGCGTGCAGCTTTCATTACCAGATAAGACCATTAATGACTTTTCTTCCTCAAGAGACTTCATAGCTCTTTTCAGCATTATGAAAGCTCTCCAACAAGAAAAATATTTCTAGGTCAGTTTGTAGTTGGACTTTTTCATCGGGGCCATCAGCTCCCCAATAATGACATGGAGATTTATTATTATGAAAGCTTGGCCAATAGCTTAGGCTTGTCCCACTAGCTCTTATAACTTAAATTAACCCATAACTTTTAATCTATATTCTTTTACATGCCTCGGCTACTTTTAGTCTGTACTGCCCATGCTGCTTCCTCCACATCCTCTGGCATCGCTGCCAGTATCCTCTGTGCCTGGAAGTCTTGCCTAGCTATTGGCCATTCAGTTTTTTATTAAACCAATCAGAGTGACACATCTTCACAATATACAAAAAGATTATTCCACATCAGTTCCTGCTTGTATTTTCTCTTTCCTACAATAAAAGTGTGTTGCATCTTCAGCAGTAGGATTTTACCATCTAGTTAGAGTTGACAAACAACAGCACTAATGATAGCCTTATTGTTTTGGGGAGCCTCTTGGACTTCTCTGACCAATAGCTCAAAAGAGATTGTGTGATTTGAAAGGAAATGGCCTCCAAAGGGAGTGGCACTATTAGGAGGTGTGACATTGTTGGAGTATGTATGGCTTTGATGGGGTAAGTATGTCACTGTCAGGGCAGGCTTTGAGGTCTCTTTTGCTCAAGTTTCCTTCACTGTGACTGACTGTCACTTGACTTCCTGTTGCCTGCATCATGTTGGACTCTCAGGTCCTACTCCAGCACTATGTTTGCCTATGCACTCTGCCATGAGGTTAATGGACTGAATCTTTGAAACTGTAAGTGAGCCACCCCAATTAAATGTTTAAATTTTAATAGCTGCCATGTTCATGGTGTCTCTTCACAGCACTAAAAACCCTATCTAAAACAGATATTCCAGATATGACACTGAGATTTTCATTTAAAAACCCATTTTTTTAAATTAGTTGAGAAGTAGTTGGCTTCCATAAATCTTTTTATTGTACATGCTTAGTTTTACTTAACCCACCTATCACCTTTTACCTTCACTATCCCTCTTACTCCTACCTTTCTTAATCCTTTAAGTCTCAGTATTCTTACCCAATTTCTTATCACATATGTTCTATAATATTCCCTTTCCCCTTAAGGCCTCTTTTCCTCTTCTCTATTATGGATCCTTTTAGCTTCTTTTATTTTGGATTTATTTTATTTTATTTTACAATATAATTCAACTTTACATATCAGCCATAGATTCCCCCATTCTCCCTCCTCCCGCCCCTCCCCCCTCCCCCCGGCCCACCCCCCACTTCCATCTCCTCCAGGGCAAAGACTCCCCCAAGGATTGAGATCAACCTGGTGGACTCAGCCCAGGCAGGTCTAGTCCCCTCCTCCCCGGCTGAGCCAAGGGTCTCTACTAAGCCCCAGGTTTCAAGCAGCCAATGCATGCACTGAGCACAGGACCCAGTCCAACTGCCTGGATGCCTCCTAAACAGATCAAGCCAATCAGCTGTCTCACCCATTCAGAGGGCCTGATCTAGTTGGGGGCCCCTCAGCCATTGGTTCACAGTTCATGTGTTGCCATTCGTTTGGCCACTTGTCCCTGTATTCCATCCATCCCTGGTCCCAACAACTCTAGCTCACATAAACCCTCCTCCTTCTCGCCAATTGGACTCCCGGAGCTCCACCCGGGGCCTGACTGTGGATATCTGCATCTAGTTCCCTCAGTCATTGGATGGGGTTTCTAGCACGACAATTAGGGTGTTTGGCCATCCTATCACCAGGGTAGGTCAGATCGGGCTATTTCTCAACTATTGCCAGCAGTCTATTGTGGGGGCATATTTGTGGATTTCTGTGGGCCTCTCCAGCACTTTGCTTCTTCCTATTCTCATGTGGTCTTCATTTACCATGAACATTCCTTGTGTTCCCTCTCTGTTCATGATCCAGTTGGAATCTCCCGCTCCCCCAAGTTCTCTTTCCCTCGCCCCTTGCCCCTCATTACCCCCACTCACGTCCAGACTGTTCATGTAGATCTCATCCATTTCTCCATCATTGGGCGATCCCCGTGTCTTTCTTGGGGTCCTGTTTTCCAGGTAGCCTCCCTGGTGTTGTGAGTAGCCGTCCAGTCATCCTTGTTCCACTACTAGTATTCTCCTATGAGTGGGTACATACCATGTTTGTCTTTCTGAGTCTGGGTTACCTCACTCAGGAGGATTTTTTCTAGATCCATCCATTTGCCTGCAAACCTCATGATGTCATTGTTTTTCACTGCTGAGTAGCATTCCATTGTATATATGTACCACAGTTTATTTATCCATTCTTCAGTTGAAGGGCATCTAGGTTGTTTCCAGGTTCTGGCTATTACAAATAATGCTGATATGAATATAGCTGAGCAAGTGCCCTTGTGGTATGATTGAGCATTCCTTGGGTATATGCCCAAGAGTGGTATAGCTGGATCTTGGGGGAGACTGATTCCCAATTTTCTAAGAAAGCACCATATTGATTTCCAAAGTGGCTGTACCAGCTTGCGTTCCCACCAGCAGTGGAAGAGAGTTCCCCTAGCTCCACATCCTCTCCAGCACAAGGTGTCCTCAGTGTTTTTGATCTTAGCCAATCTGACTGGCATAAGGTGGTATCTCAGAGTTGTTTTGATTTGCACTTCCCTAACGATTAGGGATGTTGAGCAATTCCTTAAATGTCTTTCAGCCATTTGTGTTTCCTCTGCTGAGAATTCTCTGTTTAGTTCTATAGCCCATTTCTTAATTGGACTGTTGGCAATTTTGATGTTTAATTTCTTGAGTTCCCTATATATTCTGGATATCAGTCCTCTGTCAGATGTGGGGTTGGTAAAGATCTTTTCCCATTCTTTGGGCTGTCGCTTTGCCTTGTTGACCGTATCCTTTGCTCTAAAAAAGCTTTTCAGTTTCAAGAGGTCCCATTGATTTATTGTTTCTCTCAGTGTCTGAGCTACTGGTGTTATACCTAGGAAGCGATCTCCTATGCCAATGCATTCAAGACCACTTCCTACTTTCTCTTCTAGCAGGTTCAGAGTAGCTGGACTTATGTTGAGGTCTTTGATCCACTTGGACTTAAGTTTTGTGCACGGTGATAGATATGGATCTATTTGCAGCCTTTTGCATGTTGATATCCAGTTATGCCAGCACCATTTGTTGAAGATGCTTTCTTTTTTCCATTGTACGCTTTTGGCTACTTTGTCAAAAATTATATGTTCATAGGTGTGTGGATTAATGTCAGGGTCTTCAATTCGATTCCTTTGGTCCACAAGTCGGTTTTTATGCCAGTACCAAGCTGTTTTTTATTACTGTTGCTCTATAGTAGAGCTTGAAGTCAGGGATCATGATGCCTCCAGAGGTTGTTTTATTGTACAGGATTCTTTTGGCTATCCTGGGTTTTTTGTTTTTCCATATGAAGTTGAGTATTATTCTTTCCAGGTCTGTGAGGAATTGTGTTGGTATTTTGATGGGGATTGCATTGAATCTGTAGATAGCTTTTGGTAAAATTGCCATTTTTACTATGTTAGTCCTGCCTATCCATGAGCATGGGAGATCTTTCCATTTTCTGACATCTTCTTCAATTTCTTTTTTCAGGGACTTGAAGTTCTTGTCATATAGATCCTTCACTTGCTTGGTTAGTGTTACCCCAAGGTATTTTATATCATTTGTGGCTATTGTAAAGGGTGATGTATC
>CABHPH010130098.1:9636-36653 GCA_902168325.1 Peromyscus nudipes
CATAGGGTACAGATCAGGGGAAACCGAGCCATGAAGCAAAACAGGTGAAAAAATATGGGTTAATTAAATTATAAGAGCTAGTTGGAAAAAGCCTAAGTTAAGGCCAAGTTGTCATAATTAATAATAAGTCTCAATGTCAGTATTTGTGAGCTGGAGTCCCAAAGAAAAATCCTTCTACAAGTATGAGTACTAGAACACTAATCATTGACTTATTGAGATTTTTAATGTGAAATTTTAATCAATTAATGTGTTTTAAAATTTTTATGTTTTAAAGATTTATTGATTGATTGGTTGATTGGTTTTTCAAGACAGGGTTTCCTCTGTGTAGCTTTGGAGCCTGTCCCGGGAACTCGGAACTCACTTGATAGACCAGGCTGGCCTTGAATTCAGAGATTCATCTGCCTCTGTCGGGGATTAAAAATGTGCACCACCCGGCTAAGATTTATTTTTATTCTAAATAATGTGTGTGTGTGTGTGTGTGTGTGTGTCTGTCTGTCTGTCTGTCTGTGGGTACATGCACCTGAATGCAGCTGCCCTAGGAGTCCAGCAGGGCATCCTCTGGAGCTGGAGTTAGCAGCAGTGTGGGTTGTACAACATGGGTGAGAGGAATTGAACCCAGGTCCTCTGCAAGAATAATAGTGCTCTTAATCACTGAGTTATCTCTCCAGTTCCATGTATGTGTTTTATATTCATAATTATAGGATGTGCCACTTGAAATATTATATCTAATTCCTTTGAAATGATAAAAGTCTAAGGAGATTAAATATACTCTGTTTCAGAACCAGGTCATTTCTTTAAATATATAAATTTACTTCAATAAACTGTTAACTTGTGTATTGTGTTGTTTTTTGTTTTGTTTTGTTTTGTTTTTTAACTTATTTTTATTTCATGTGCATTGGTGTTTTGCCTGTGTGTATGTCTGTGTGAGGGTGTTGGGTCTCCTGGAACAGGAGTTACAGACAGTTGTGAGCTGCCATATGGGTGCTTGGAATTGAACTGGAATTGAACACTGAGCTATCTCTTCAGTCCTTGTGTACTGGTGTGTATGTGTGTGTGTGTGTGTGTGTGTGTGTGTGTGTGTGTGTGTGTGGCGGGGGGAGTGTTTGAGATTTGGGACAAAGTCTCACTCCACCACAATCCTCCTGCCTCAGCCTCCCCAGTGAAGGGATTACAGATGCCACCATACCTAGCTAATTTTACTATCTTGTGTGTGTGTTGTGTGTGTGTGTGTGCATATGTGTGCACATGTATGTGGAGGACAGCCCTTCAATATCTTTCCTCTAGTGTTGACCATCTTGATTTCTCTAGTGTGTGTTTGTGTGTGTATATGTTTGTGCACTCATGTGAACATCGGGTCTCTTCTGAAGTCACTCCCCACCTATTTTTTAAGACAGGAGCCACTGAACCTGGAGCCACCCATTCAGGCTAAACTAGCTGGCCAGTGAGCCCCAGGGATCCTGTCTCCCAGCACTGAGATTACAGGTAAGTAGTCTACACCCTGCTTTTATGTGGATGCTGGGGATCCAAATTCAGGTCCTCACACTTGAGCAACAATTTACCAACACAGCAGAGAACTCCCTAGACTCCTCTGCCTCTTCGAAGTTTGTTCTGAATCAGGATTTTTCATTAATGACCTGAACCTGCCAGGGCTGGGCTGTCTGTCTGTCAGTCCCAGGGATCTGTCTGTCTTTGCCTTCCAAGCTTTAGTGTTGTAAGTATGTGCTAGTACACCTGGCTCTTTGGTTTTGGTTTTGGTTTTTTGAGACAGGGTTTCTCTGTGTAGCCCTGTCACACCTGGCTTTTTAAATGGAGGTGCTAAGGCTCAAACTCCAGTCCTTATACTTGCAAGGCAAACACTTGACCAACTGAAGCTTTCTCCCACCACAGCCCTAACTTCATCATTTCTTAAGAGCTTTTTAGATGCCAATCATTGGAAACACATTTTGTATGCACAATCAGAGATCCCCCAAGATAACATGTTCTCAATGAAGACTACCAGTGGTCTCACAAAGTACATTCAGACTTGAGGTTGCAAGCGAAACCTTACACTGGAGGAACCGTGGGCTCTGTCACCAGACACAAGATGAGGGAAAGTTATTTATGTTTGGGGGGAAAAGAAACATTAGTGGGCTTCACCTCTTTGTTCTGCCTCAGTTTCTGTAGTACTGTGGATTAGCCCTTAGGGTGAGCCAGCCAGGGGAGCAGTCTGCCCCTGAGCCATGTCTCCTGTCCAGAAGCGGCGTTTTGATTGCTTCAAAGCACACTGGGCTGTGTAAAGGGATTATCAGCAGGCCTGAGCTATCAGGAGGGCTCAGGATCCTGTTTCCTTGGAAACCACCATGTGAAGATAGATGTGGGATGCTGTCATTGGAAACCTTATCTGAAGCTCTGCACCTGTCTTAGACACTGGGGATGCTCCTCAGTGTTCAAATCACCCAAACCTTCCAGGTAAGAGTAAAACGTTCCATTTGCACAGATATTTCAAACAACATTTCTGACAGTCTAGGGCTTTGAGAGGAAGCTCTCTCAGCATTAGCCCTTTTGTTAATTAACAAAAAACAAACAAAAACAGTCTCCCCAGGATTTCCATTAAGATACGATTTGCTTCTTCGTATAGGTAAGAGAATTGGCATGCTCTGAGATTCTGGGTCCTTGCCCAGTGTCGTACAGCTGTTAAGTGGCAGCCAGAATTCATACATCCTCTGTAGCCCAGGATTGACAGCCCTGCCCAAAAGATGTGCATGCATGTGTTCTTAGACCAGCTGTAGCTCACAGCAACAGCTTCCAGGACGGAACAGCATTTCTCCAGACTTTGTTTTATTGAATTAGAATGCAGATGGAAAGTATTCTGTTCAATGTGTCAAGAGTTGTCCACTCCGCTAAGTACCAGACAAACCGAGACAGAATCCTCATCACCCTGGAAACTTCCAGCTTATGCTCCTTCTAACCAACTGCCCTCAGCCACCAGATGTCACTTTCTGATTTTTATAGCTTCATGTTATCATTATTGTAATACACCTGGTGACTCACTCCAAGCGGTTTTATTTGTTTTTTTGTTTGTTTGTTTGTTTGCTTTTTCCTATTATGACAATTGGTTCCTGTTTTGTTTTTCTGAGACAGTGTTTCTGTATGCGGCCCTGGAACTTGCTATGTAGACAAGGCTCAGGGATGGCCCCAAACTCACAGACATCTGCAAGCTTCTCCCTAGGTGCTGAGAGTGCCACCACAGCCTGATCCGTTCTGACAATCTTTCATGGTTATTTGTTGAGGAAAAACACTTGTGATTTTATATTTGGCTTAGTGAGCATTAGTTAATATCAAAACAGTAACCAGGGCTGGAGTGGAGCTCTGCGGCGAAGCACGGGAGGGAGAGGAAGGGAGGAGAGGAGAGAGAGCAGGGAGGACAGTGAACTTTCAGGGAAGATAAACTATAAAATCGTGGAAAAAAGAAAGAATGGGAAGTCTGGACATGGGCATGGTGGTGCATGACTTTAATCCCAGCACTCAGGAGGCAGATCTCTGTGAGTTCAAGGCCAGCCTGATTTACAATGCTAGTTTCAGGACAGCCAGGGCTGTTACACAGAGAAACCCTGCCTCAAACCTCCCCCCCAAAAAAAGAGTGAGAAAGAGAAAAAAATAGACTATATTTTTTATACCCATCGAGGACTGAGACTTTCTAACATGGTTGGGGCTCCAATTGGTCCAAAGGGAGAACAATTACAATTAATTATTTGGAAAATTAATTGGCTATAAAGAAATTAGCTGAAATGAAAAGATATTAACTGGAAAATGAAGTTCTGCTTTGTTAGATTTTTATTTTTTATTTTTTCAAGACAGAGTTTTTCTATGTAGCCCTGACTGTCCCGGAACTCTCTCTGTATACAGGCTGGCCTCGAATTTACAGAGATCTGCCTGCCTCTGCCTCCAGAGAGCTAGGATTAGAGATGTACAACTGGGTCTATGTAGCCCAGGGTGGCCTTGAACTCATAATCCTCCTGCCTTAGCCTCCAGAGTGCTGGGATTACTAGCATGTGCCACCATACCCAGCATGACCTCACTTTTCAAGCAAGACTGAAAATATGCTGGGACAGCCCTCTAACTGCTGAGAAACAGAGAAGTCATCAATTCTAGCGATAGTTAAAAAATATAAACCACTTTTCAAAGTGTCAATCAATTTCAGAACTTAATCCCACAAGCTGAGATCAGTGTGTAAGCCACCTCCAAGATGGACAATAGCAGTTCTCTTTTTAAATATTGTGTATGCGTACCTGAGTGTATGTATGTGTACCATGTTTGGGCAGGAGCCTGCAGAAGTCAAGAGAGCCTCAGATCCCCTGGAACTGCTGTTCCAGACAGTTGTTCGATGACGTGTTGGTGCTGAGCCCATGTCCTCTAAAAGAGCAAGATTCACTTTTTAAAAAGATTTTTTTTATTGGCTGGGCAGTGGTGACACATACCTTTAATCCTAGCACTCAGGAGGCAGAGGTGCCCTCAGAGGTCAGATCCCCCAGGACTGGAGGTATAGATGATTGTGAGCTACCATGTGGATGCTGGGAACTGAACCTGAGTCCTCTGGAAGAATATCCCATGCTCTTAACCATTGAGTCATCTCTCTCCACCTCAATGCTGTGGGAGGACCCTTCTGTACACTGTGAATGTATGTAGCTCTCATTGGTTGATAATAAAAGCTGATTTGGAAAGCCAACAGAAATACAGGAAGAGGAAGGGCAGAGTTGTAGGTCACCAGCTAGACCCAGAGGAAGCAAGATAAGAATGTCGTACTGAGAAAAGGTACCAAGTCACATGGCTAAACATAGATAAGACTTACTGGTTAATTTAAGTGTAAGAGCTAGCTAGTTAGTAATAAGCCTCTGTGTGATAATTTGGGAAGCGGCTACTGGGTATTTGGGAGTGGCTGGCAGGTTAGAAACTTCCCTCCAATTACACCTAAACCTGTGATTCTTGCTCCTGGAGTGAACACATGTGGGCCCTCCCTTCTCATGCTGGAATGTTGGGGATTTTGCCTCTGCAACCAATAGGATAGTGGAGAAAAAATGGGAATGTCTTGTCTGAAGCCAGGACATGAAACACAGTGGAGCTTTCGCCTTGCTCTTGGGTCTGTTTTGTTCTGGAAGCTACTCCATGTGGCAGTGGCAGTCGGAACAGCTCCCATCCCTCAGGCACTTCTATCGTTAAACCACCAGGAGGAAAGGTGTGTGCTCTCCTCCAGTCTGCATGAGTTTCCGACCACTTTAACATGAGTGTGTGTACGGAGGCCATGAGGGCATGTGACCTCTGGAGCAGATGAGACGGAACACAGCTACTGCCTTATCATTGTAACAGTGCTGTGTGGAGTCTTCTGGGGCTGCCTACATCTGATTACCTCAAGGTCACCATGCCAGGGAAGGCTATGCTCTACAGAAGGGACACAAGTGACCGATAGCACTGTTCCACTTCCACCTCGCCCAGCCCAAGAGCAGGTAAATGAGCACTGAGTAGGCTAACTCCAGGCCATGATCTCTCAATCTTCCTAGCTGAAAACCTAGATGTGGAACAGAAACCAATTCTTGTCTTAACTCTGTTGAAATTATCCAACAGGACCTGTAGGCATTTCAAAATTGTTTTGAGTCATTAAAATTGGTCATTTATCTTATAGTAATAGTAACAAGAACCCCGTTACTGCTGACGGGTTTTAAATTCCCCATTAGTCTACAAACAGGATAAACTTAGGGTGCCAGGAAAGAGTACAATATGTCTACAGGTAAATCAGCAAGAAATAAACACAAGGGCCAGGTGCAGCTCAGTGGTTCAGTGTGTGCATAGCCTGAGCAAGGCCCTGGGTTCCACCCCCAGAACAGAGAAGAAAAAGGGCGGGGGAGAACAAAGGGAGAGAGAGGAGAAGGGGAGACAGAACCCAGGAACTGAATCCAAATAGTCATCTGAGTCAATATGAATTTTATTAACACACATTTGTCAAAGTCTGTACAAACCAAAACATTCCTATGTTTTAAAATGTCCATTATTACAAACATACAAAGAAACAGAAGGTGTTACCAAAAGTTACTCAATTTCATGGTAAAATGCTGTCATGATTTTTTTAAAAATCAACATTTCAAGACTGAGGTTTCCTCTTTACCGTTCAGGAGCTCATGGTAGTTTAGAAAATGTATAGGTTTGCTGAATATTAAATGCTAAGACCTTAAAAAAAGATTTAGTATAAAACTAAATGAGCGTCTGTGTACTGTCACATTTCCCGTGCATGATTTCCCCGTTTTACCTTTTGTTTGAGAGACCAGGACTGTTGTTCTTTTTCTACCATCTTTTCCCACAGCCAACACAAACGACCTGAAAAGTATCGTGTGGTAATTTATCTTTACCTAAAAGTTTCTCATTCAAAAAGTTACAAAACAATTCAGCAAGGCAGTTTTCCCTGCTTAGAAGGGAAAGCTGCGTTCCCACCACAGTACTATATGAACATGTCCTTCGAGCCCGTCGGAAGAGCCCTCATGTCCGTAGCTCTGTCCATGTGTCTGAGAATGCCATCGCCAACTAGAGAGCACTGTGGACAAGTGACCGTGACTGCTCTGATGCTGGTGGACTGTGGTACAAATGTCACCTGTCTCCATGATCTGCTCTAACGCCAGCAGCACCTGCACTGATTCCAAGGTTTGTTCCGGGTCAGGGCACATACAACCCATTTCTAGTTTCTTTCACAAAAACCCAGGAGTGAACCTCTCCCTTCCGACCTGCCTACCGGGTCACAATGGGAGAAGGGCACACTCAGGGAGGCCCTGCTGCTGCCAGGAGCCCTTGCTTCCTAAACATTCTCAGTAAGAACTGGGAGCTCACAGGATGAGGGGTGCAGAGGGAGGAAGTGCAATGAGACTCTCTCCATCACACAGCCCACGCCTAAGCAGTCCATGCCAACCCCTGGAAACACACAAGAGTTCAAATCTCATCCCACTTGATCTGCTCATGTTAAAAAAAAAACGTGCTCTGTTGACAGCCTGGCGTGACAGCTGACACAAGCGGATGTTTTAAAAAGAAGTGGCAGTGTGGGAATTTAACATTATGTGAAAGAAGAGGGAGGGGGGAGGAGGGAGTGTCCAGTACAACCTGGACAACCGTTCTTTCTGCCCTTACTCAAAGACAGACTGGTCAATTCTCTGCACCCTTAAGCATCTCCTCAAATGCTCTTCCACAGAGTCCTCCAAAGGCACTTAGCTCCACACTTACACCTCCAGCATTTACCTTAGCCTCAAGACTCTAAGGTAACGAGAAAAAAAAAGACTGGATTCTTTTACTAAAAGCTGGCAAACAGGTCTGGATTTTTTTTTCTTTTTCTTTTGAAGAGGCATTGCTTTTACAAGAACTAGCCTGGCTACCATCATTCCTTTATCAAGAAAAGGTTTCCTTTTTAAAAAATAAATAAAACTCTGTCTATACATAGTACAAAGGTCATACATAATATACCTGGAAAAACCCAAGAGTATACCCTGAAGCAAAAAGTTTATTGGCGAGAGAAGGCCTCTCTGCGCACGCAGTCTCAAGGTGGCAGTTCTCAAGGTTCAGAGGGCGGCAGTGATGCACAGTGGACGACAGACTACTTGCTCATGGGGATGGCAGGTGTGCCGGTGGACAGAAACTCTGCACAGAACACTGAGCAGTGACCACTATGGAAAACATCGAGTACTAAAATAGAGGGAGGGAGGGAGGAGCACAGGGGAGCGGAGGAGGGAGAGGAGGAGGAGGAGGAGTGGGTCTGAAACCCCAAATGCTCAGCATGCAGTCGTAACATGGCACAAACGAGGTGTGTCCATTCAGCCCACTACATTCGCACAAAGGGTAATGGTAAGAAAATAGAGATTTTGTAAGAAAGCACAATTCCCAGAGAACAGCCAGGTTGCCAACCCTGACCCAGGAGCACTGGCTGTTGTTGCTGGGAGCCTTCTTGTGGTCCTCACGGAGACGTTATGGTGCCTGACTTCTCAGACTTCTTGCTCTTGGACAAAGCAGCTGCCTGTTTGAGAAGCTCTCGGTTTTTGGCCTAAAAATAATAAAAATAAAAAGTCAGTGCAAGAATAGCTTTCAAAAGATGGTTCAAAACATGGTATGTACTCACTCGTAAGTGGATTCTAGATATAAAGCAAAGGACAATCAGACTGCAACCCACAGACCAGGGAGGCTACATAGCAGAGAGGACCCTAGGATGACTGTGGCTTAGAATAAGTTTTGGTTTTACTCAATTACCAAGCAAGCCTCAATGAAACATTTCACTATTAGGATAAGAATTTATACTATATCAAGCTGATAATAGAAAAATAAATAAAAGAAAAAAAAAGTGGGGAGAAAAAAAAAAAAAGACCTGAGATACAGGTAGACAGTTCCTCTCTGCTCCCTCTTGGGTTTGGATGCTGAGACCGAAGAAGAGTGTGGGGAATATAAGAACAACTTGAGACTGTAACTCGGCTTTCCAGGACCCTACGCTAAATCTCCCATGACGTAATGAGTTTTTATCCCCTAATAAATTCCTTTGCTCTTTAAAAAAAAAAAAAAAAAAAAAGATGGTTCGTAGATGGTCTCCGTGCAGAGCGAGTTTAGTGGGTAATAATACTGTGAGAGCAGCTGTCTGCAGACATAACCGAGGGGACGCTGAGAGGCAGGCACTGGTCCAGAGAGGAGAAATAACAGGAAGTTCTGGGGCGTGACACCTGCTTGAGTAAAAAAGTGAAGCGCACTGGTGAGCTTGATCTCTTGGGACTACTGTTACAAAAAGATGATGTGTGCAACACAAACCAACCAGGAAGCCTTAATGAGCAGAATAAGTAGATCTATAATTCAGACATCTGGACTCACATCTGGTGAATTAAAGAAATAAAGAGCACATTTGTTAATTCCAGTTCTTGGGAGAAAAAGATGAAAACACACTCAAATAAAACAATGAAAGACGTCTGAAGAGGGTTTGTGTACTCTGTAAACAGAGAAAAAAAATCTAAGGGATGGTTACCAAACACAATCGTGAGCACATCGGGTCACCACACACTCACCTGCAATTGCTCTGTGACTTCTTTGTGGGTTTTCTCCATTTGGTTCATCTTGGCCCGAGTTTGAGATTCCTGATACTGAAAATCAGCCTTCAGCTCTGTAATCTGAAGGAAAAAATCAGTGACTTCAACTCCTTCATAATGGTAAACGTCTTGGTATTGGAGATCTACACAGACAGTCTTCCAATTTCCTGGAACCCAGGGCTCTCCTGCACGTCCACACAGCCATCAAAGCCACGCAGCATCCTTTTTCCTTGAGGCTTTTCTGAAGATTCACAAACCCGGAGCTCACGCCCCTTCTCCCGTTCTTCCCCTCCATCTTCCAAGTTCCAAGGTCAAGAATTCTCCTGCCTCAGGCTCCCCAGTGGCTGCGGTTACAGCTGCTCACTACCTCCCTCCAAATCCGAGGAAACAGTTCTGGCTGGCCACAATGGTGGTGCATAAGCATAACCTAAGCACTCAGGAGGCCAAGGCAGGAGGGCTACCTTGAGTTCAAGGCCAGCCTAGGTTATATAGCGAGACTGTCTCAAATACACACCCAAACAACAACAAAAAGCTTGACTTATACTACTACTCCCTTGAAGATTTGATAGTTCCGAAAACCCTCTGAATGCTCGTTTACAAGCTAGAGAAAAATTGCGAGTGATCATTGCTCTCAATTCCAAAAACACTGGTTTATTACCCATTCAATCTTCACTATTACTTTATTTAACTTTTTACTCTATTATTATTTGTGTATGACACGTGTGGGCACAAGTGACACAGCACACCCTGAGGTCAGAGGACAACCCTGTGGAGCTGGTTCTCTCCTTTCATCAACAGTGGGTTCCAGGAGCCAATCAGGGTCAGGCTTTCGAAGGCAGCACTTTACTGACCGAGCCAGCTCACTGCACCTAGTGTTTGGTTTATTAAAAACATTTCTAAGTTACATTTGCTTATCCACTTACACGTGAGTGTGTGTGTGCCACAGTGTGCACGCGGAGGTCAGAGGAGAACTCCAAGAGTCCGCTCTCTCTTTCTACCATGGAGATCCTCAGGATCAAACTCAGTTCATTGGGTTTGGTGGTCACCTCACTGGCACTACTGTTTTAAAAATTAACTCATACTTTGTCCCATCTTTATAATAGCCTGAGGTCTAAAAGGTTAAGTATGCCATGAGGACCGGCAGTGTTAACGTGGTGCTGATCCAACTCCAGACTCCCGTCTACTGACTGCTCGTTCAGAGGAGGGCAGCTAACAGACAGTGACTGGTGAGCTGAGTCGAGACAGACTACAACAGGCAGGGAAGCGGTACAGTCCAGACACAGGCACAAAGATAGGCCACCGAGGGCTGTTATGTCAACGGCTGACGACTTCACAGTAGCAGCAGATGGGGCTACAGATAGGCAGCCATGACACAGCAGAGATGGTGCCCTAACTGGGCACCGTGACAATGTGATCGTCGTCTTGGAAGCTACAGGACACAAGAGCTAGTTGGTTTGCTCTTTTCAAGACTTGAGTTCTGCGAGGAGGAAGCAGGCGCTCTTCTGGCCCCTACTGCAGAAGTCTGCCTGTGCCGTTCTCATCTGGTCCAAGACATGTGGGTGTCTGTCATCTGTCACTCACACAGAAGAATGGAAAAGATACAGGGACTGGGGGCTGATGTGAAGTGATTAAGTGCTTGCCTAACATGCACAAGGCCTTGGTTTCCATCTCTAGGGCTCCCCCCAAAATGCATGAAAACACAAGAACTTCTACAAAATTTAAACCAGGCATGGTGATGCGCGCCTATAATCCGAGAACCAGGGAGACAGAAGATCAGAAGTTCGAAGTCATCCTGAGCTGCACATGAATTCTAGGCCAGCCTGGGCTATACGCAATCCTAGCATGCATCTATAAAACCAGCACTTGAGAAGCAAAAGCAGGACTGCCACAAGTTCAAGGACAGTCTGGTCTGCATGGCAAGTTCCAGGAAGTGAGGACTCTACAGCAAGCCTCTCTCTCAAAAAACGGGACAAGGGTCAAGGAGGTGGTTCAGAGGGTATAAATCAGCAGTCTCAACCTGTGGGCCGAGACCCCTTGGGCAAACCTCTATCTCCAAAAATATTTACATTACAGTTCATACTATTAGATGTGTTTGTTTGTTTTGGAGACAGGGTTTCTCTGTATAGTCCTGTATAGTAGTATATTAACTAGGAATGTAGCTCAGTAGCACAGAATTTCCTAGCACACACAAGATCCTGGATCTAGTCCCCAGTAACCTGCCCCCTCCTCACCACACACACACACACACACACACACACACACACACACACACACACAGTATATTGTCATATGCTCCCTGCTGGACTGCCTGGCGCGTACTAGACAAGCACTCTGCAGCTGAGCTACACCCTCAGCCTTACACGTGGCTTTTATACACTGTGTCTGTTGGGTTCATTAACTGATGTCCTGTCTGAGAAGTGGGAACTCCTTGGAAATGCTGAGAAAAATCAGCGTTCTGAACCCCTAGGCTGAGGTGGACTGACCAACAAAATGCCATCCCATGAGCCGACCTGGCCAACAGACACTCTCTTCTCAGGGAGTCCCAGGCTGACCACAGGCTCTCTTTTAGAGCACCAGTGGTAAGTAGCCAACAGAGCGGAAGCATCATACCCCGTCCCATGGTCTTCACTCTGTAAACCTGGCCCGAAAGGCAGTAATGAAACCCTACCTTCTTCTCTTTCTCTAAGATCATCTGGTCCTTCTGATGCAGCATCTTCTTCAGAGTGGCCACCTCTTCCTTCAGCTGGGCAATGATGACAAAGTGGTCAGTGCCAGGGGAATCCAGAGCCAGGTCTGGGGAAAAGCTGGGTAGAAAATGGAGAGAGAAATTTCCTAACTCTACTTAAGGCTGTACTCCAGGTCACCTGATGGTGACTGTGGGGGCTTCAGTGACTATCTGAATTCCTGCCGTCAGACTCATTGCTCTGTCCACATCAAACTCACCAATATCTGCTGGACTTAAACTAAGTACAGGAAAGGTGGTCATCAGAAAATGATGCCAACCCAAACCAACCCCACAACCTGTCATATGTGGGACCAAAATAAACATGAGATCCCAAAAGCCAAGCTTACTACTGGAGGAGGCTCCCTGAAGATCTCCAGCCACGTCTGTGATTAGAGAACTGTCCTAGAATCCTCCATAGACTATCTATTATGAGCGCACGCTCAGCCCTAAAGTCCTGTGATGAGGTTCAGCTCTAAGAAACTGAGACACCAGCTGGCTGGTGGTGGTGCACACCTTTAATCCCAGCACTTGGGAGGCAGAGGTGGGCAGATCTCTGTGAATTTGAGGCCAGCCTGGTCTACAAAGTGAGTTCTAGGACAGGCAGGACTGTTATAGTGAGAAAGCCTGTCTCAAAAAAAGAAAAGAAACTGCAGCTCCCACCTTGAAGCACGCAGTCTCCCCTAAAAAGATGGGGTGTACAGGAAGACTAGCTTCTGTGCTGCAAAGCCAGCCTATAATCTTAATATTCAGCAGGCTGAGGCACGAGGACTTCTGAGTCCGGGGCCCACCTAGGCTATAGTGAATTTCAGGACAGTCTGAGCTACAGTATGAGACTTGTCTCAAACAACAACAGAAAGAATTTGGAATGCTGAGTGGAGGAAGGGACCACGGTGGCAAACTCCAGTCACATGACATGCTTTTTACGCCTCTCCACTCTGTCAAAGTACCGGTGACGCCGCTCATGTCTGTTTAGCAGACCCTCCTCATTTCTCCCATTTCGGGGAATCTGTAAGGCCTTGAGATTACATGCAAAATCTTTTCTGCGTCTACAACAGGAGGTTTTCTGGGTGAGGATCCAAAGTTTTCAGAGATGCCTCAGAACAAACCAGGAACCACTGCCAGAAGGTCACTTCCTGTCTGTTTTTAGGGAATTCCCAAAAGAAGTTCTTTACTTTTCTCGACAATCTTTAAAGCAATACACAACTCTGGATACTGATCTCAATCCTCTGTCAACAGAGCAACAACTCACAGCCTCTTGCTTTTGCTCCTTCCTTAATCTTACATGGCAACTAATAAGCAGTGTTGGAAGACACTCAACCAGCCTTCCGACTGCACACGCTCCCTCATGGTTACCAAGTTAGATACTCCTATGGCTGGGCTGGAGCCCATCCACATGCAGCATCTGGAACAGAGCACTGGAGGAAGACTGGACTGATGTTCTCCTAACTGATGAATGTCCCCAAGTGCAAGTACGGGGTGAGCAAGAGTCAACGCAAACTAACAAAACAGGTGTTCAGGATAAGGGCCCATCAGTCTTCTCCAAGTTCAGATCTAGAAGTTCCCTTGTATCTGTTTCAATACCCACCAAAACATGTCTTCCCTCAACCCAACAGAGGATTTACACTCCTAACTACAGCAAGTAAGGGCGGAGTACTAGTCGACTGGGGGTAACTCTCCATTGTCTCCAAAGCTCCAAATGCCTGCTCTGCCTGCTTCTCAGGAGACTCTCTCTTGTTGCTGCTGTTGGCAGTGCTGAGGATTGAGGCCTCGTGCATGAGATGAGAACGCTCTACCACTGAGCTTAAGCACCAGCCATAGAAATTAATCTTACACCCAATCAACTCTTGGCAAAATCAGCCCAGTGTATCCTGCATGGGCCTGATCCCTCTGAAGCTAGGAGCTCACTCAACACTGGAAGTAAAAGCAACAAACTAGTTACCAAGGCAGAAAGCTAGTCTCTCCAATACCTCCACACACAGGGAACTTAGTGCTGCTCCAAGACATTTCCTGCCTTTTCTGAAAGCTTTTAACATAAGAACAGGTTCTCTGCTAAGAGGCTGAGGCAGGGAGATTGGAGATTCAAGGCCCACCCTCAAGACAAACAACTCTCTTCCTGAGTTGAATCAAAACAGGGCTGCAGTAACAAAGCACACTGTCCAGAGGCCATCTTCAAAGGCCACAAGGAAGCCCAAGGCTGCAGGCTCAAAGGCAGAGAATAAAATGAAATTTAAAAAGTCCTTTGGAAATGACAAACTGTAGGTGCCTGGCTGCCACCCATTGCTAAATTGGATTCTGGACTGCCTACGGAGCACTTAGCAGTATGACTGAAGAGTGATCGCCATATTTTCTCAAGGAAGGAACACTGTCTAACTCATATGCCTCAAATCAGAAAGTTTTGGTTACAATTTTAACTAGGGAATTAGAAAATATTGGGTGGGGGCTGTGACTTCGTAGGCTACTGAAAAACAAATAGACTGAGCCACCTTTTAGGTGTAAAACATCGGAGAAAGCTAAGATAATGTGTTCTGTCTACAGCATGAAAAGCTAGGGGACAATCAATAGGAGGGGAGGCTGGGCATGGTGGTGCACTCCATTAATCCTATCGCTCAGGAGGCAGAGGTAGATGCAGGCAGATCCCTGGGTTCCAAGCCAGCCTGGGTCTGCACAGAAAGTTCCAGGACTGCTTCTTAGTCTGTTGGCAAAGGCCAAGTATAGTAATATTCTTATCAATTTAATAGAAAGCTCCAGGCCAGCCAGGTCTACGTAGGGAGACCATGTCTCAAATGAGAGAGAGAGAGAGAGAATGTGAATCAAACATGCCTCAATATTAAATAAGATTATGGCAGTAAAAGATCAACATAGAACTGTCATGAAGCAACATACAGAAGACATAAGCAATAAAATTTAAAGAGTAAAAGCATAAATTTTAAAAAGTTAGTGTTGCCAGGCAGCGGTGGTACACGCCTTTAATCCCAGCACTCAGGAGGCAGAGCCAGGCAGATCTCTGTGAGTTCTAGACCAGTCTGGTCTACAAGGTGAGTTCTAGGACAGGCACTAAAACTACACAGAGAAACCCTGTCTCGAAAAACAAAAACAAAAAAACAAAACAAAAACTAGTGTTGGAGATAGAAACTAAGGGCCTTGTGCTAAGGAAGCACTCACCAGTGACTCCCTGGCTGCTCCAGCCCTGAGCATGTAAGTGCATGTCAAACTTCAGGGCTAGAGATGCACCTTAGTCCACAGTGCTTGCCCAGCATGTACAAGGCCCTGGGCTGCATCCCTAGTAATACAGAAACCTGGTAAGAGTGGTCCCTGCTGTAATTCCAGGACTCAGGAGGGAGATGGGGTAATCAGAAGCTCAAGGTCATCCTCCACTACAGAGAATGAGGCCAGCCTGGGTTACACGAAACCCTCTCTACACTTCCCCATTTACACACACACATACACACACACACACACATACACTCTCTCTCTCTCTCTCTCTCTCTCTCTCTCTCTCTAGTGCTTGCTTGGGCAGCACATATTCTAAAATGGGAACAACACAAAGATCAGCATGGCCCCTGTGTGGACATGCAAATTCCTGAAGCATTTCATATTTATAAATAAAACAGTTTGAATATTAAAAAGGAGTATAAAAATTCTAGAAATGCCTTTTCTGTTATTGTTTTTGGAAGCAGTGTCTCATGCATTCCAGGCTGATTTGAGTTCCCTATGTAGTTGATGATAACCTTGAACTCTTGATTCTCCTGCCTCACCTCCTAAGTGCTGGGATGACAGGCGGGTGACACCAGCCTAGCTTCAGAATGCTTTATTCAAAGCAAAGAAAAAGAGCAGGAAAAAATCCACAAAAAGTAAAAAGGATAACAAAAAGCAACTTATGTTGTGTTATGAATATTTAAAAGAAATGCAAATAAGTTGACTAAATTATTAAGAGCACTAATAATGCAGGGACATTCAAAAGAAATGTGTTTATGGATGAACATTTCTGTGGCAGCAGAAAAAATTACCTACATTTTCAAACTGTAAGATGAACATGGTGGCACATCCTGTAATCAGTGGGCTGGGGGAAGAGGACTGCCTCAAGTTTGAGGTCAGCCTGGACTTCTACCAAGTTCTAGGAGAACCAAAATTACACAGTGAGACTGTCTCTAACCCTCCCCTCCCCACACAGATAAAACAAAAATAACAACTTTTTAAAATTAGTATGAGGCTAGGGATACAGCCTAGTGGAAGAACACTTTCCTAACAGGAAGCCCTAGGTTCAATCCCCAATATCACATACACACAAAAACAGTATGGGAAAAATGATCTTTTAATGTCTTCTCTGGAGGACATAATAAAAGACCATGTACCTAAGGCAAGGACTAGCATCCCACTGAACAAAACCATCCTTACTTGTGGCCAGATGTGAGTCAACAATCTGCAGGGCCAACCTAGGTTTTAGTCAGGCAACAGACAGTAGACTAGCAGTGAAACCTCAAGACAGGCAAGCTGGCCAAGGTAAAGCTACTAGAGACTGGGCTGGCAGAGCTGCAGCTCTGAACGAGCTTCCGGGGACCATCAGCACGGCCTGGGGATAAGGAAGCAGATGGAAATGGTGGATCTGAAAGTATGGGGCTGGGCTTTTAGTGGCCTGCTTTCTAGGACTTCAAAAAACACCTTCCTTGAAGCAGTTTTTACAGAATCATGCAAAAGTGATGGACACATCTGTTTTCTTCACAACAGTCCGACTAGCTGCTCCAAGGAATGGGCGAGGAGACCAGAAAGTTGGTCTGCATGGTTCTTTCCCACATACAACCTGAAAAATTTAAGCATTTCCAGAAGGTTCAAGAAGATGAAAACCAATTAAACTAGTGTCGACAGACACTGCCTTGGTAGGATCTGAAATCAAGTAAATAAAAATGCAGCAGGAAGAGGAGACTCCACAGACGATTTGCATTCTGGGAGAAAAAGCAATAGGCAGCCCTGGTAAGGCCCTGGCTGATGGCTCCCACAGCCACGCTGGCTGGGAGGGAGGGCTGCGAATGTTCTCAGAATGGAGAAGAGTCCAAGGACTTTGGGGAAGGGTCAGGTGATCTCACTTCAGGATGCCTGGGCCTGGAGGAACAGGAAAATGGATGGCTCCAAGACTCTGTTGAGAAGCAGCCCACTGCACCAACGCAGACGGGCTCTGGGTATTAGGACAAAGCAGCTCATGAGAGGAAGCATCGCTGAGAGAGAGAGGAGCGATGAAAATATGCATTTAGGCAGGCCAAAAATGAAACAAAACCACTGAACTCTATCTCCTTCTCGTCTGTCCCAGCATCTGCACTGGAAGACTCTGAAGAAGTGTGAATATCCGGGCAGACATGCAGCCCTACCTTCACCCTACCTCTGCTCTCTCTCTAAACCAACTCCTCCTGGAGGCTACAGGCCCAGACCACACAGAAAAACTTTCATCTCCTCACTTCTTAGACTTCCTTAGTGGACTGAAGAATAACTACAGTTAATCCAGTTACTAGTTCTAAATATGTATTTTTTGTTTTTGAACTGGGTTTCACTATGTAGCCCTGGCTGGCCTTGAACTCACAGAGATCTATATGCCTCTGCCTCTGCCTCCCAAGTGCTGGGGTTAAAAGAGTGTGCCATCACACTATCTTGTTTATGTGGCCTGGCCACCCATCTGACTCAACTTCCCAAGTTTTGAGACTACAGGCAAGGGCCAGCATGCCCACTAAGTTCTTATGTTCAACTGATAACAGCTATTAGTAGTCCTTATCCATAACTATCAAGTGACTAGTGTAGCACACGTAACAGGTCCACTCAGGACCCTGGCTAGCTCTGAGGTAACCTCAAGTGTAGTCAAGAACTAGGTATGCATTTCAAGTGCGTGAGCACTCATACTCCAACTGGCTCACCTGTCTCCGTTAGTTGTGATTGACTCAAACTTGGATTTTTTCTTTGGGATTTCATTTTGAATTGAAGATGTAGAAAGTGTTTTCTGGCTTTTGATGGCAAAAAGAGAGAGAGACACATTAGAAATCAAAGATTAATAAAACACTCCAAGGAAAGTCTGTCAAATGGGCCAACAATGTTCTGGGCAACAGCTTATTATTTTTAATTAGTAAAATCTTCCAAGGTGGTTTATAGGTTTGGATGCATGGGTAGCCAGTTTCTACAGGGTCAAAAACCCTGTAGAATTAATTTTGACTTAATTACTTACTTCCTGACTGATTAATAGTTACAAAAACAGAACTGATCAAACTGTAAGAAATGTGTTTTCTGGTTTAGAAAGTCTTTTCCATTTCTATCCCCCACGCATCTTCCATCTCATAGCTCTAGGAAGGACAGACAAGCTATCCCCCGACAAGCCAGTACCTGACCTACCCAAGGAGAGCCAGCAGGAAAGCTGAAACAAAAGCCAAGCAGGCATGCCTGAACTCCTAGCCTTTTTCATGACATCTCTGTGAACGCATGCTGGACCTCAGGCCCACAAAAGAACTAGCTTTAGATGTAGGACCGTCACTCACAACTGGCTCTACCACCAAAGCCGGAAGCCTGCCCCTGGCATGAAATCCCTTCATTCTGACAGATGTCCCAATGCCACACCCAAGGGGCTCAATGAAGTGCCTCAGGGCAGTTCTCTGCATGTGTGTAGTGGGGGTGAGGGTGGGAGAAGCTGGGGTATGTGAGGATGAGACAGGGTTTCATGTAGCTCAGGTTGGCCTAGAACTCCCTATGTAGCCGTGGCTGGCCTTGACCTCCTGACCCTTCTGCTTCCACCTCCAGAGTGCTGGGGTTACAGGTATGCACCACCACCTCCAGGCCGAGATGAAGTTTCTGTAACATTTCTTAGCTTACCTATACTTGCACGAAAAGAGCAGCTCAATGGGAAGCGCTATAAACCAAGGCCTTGCAAACATTAGGCAAACACCTCACTGAGCGACATTCCGGGCCCTCAGTTCCCCTTTCTTTCAGTGCCTTCTCTACTAGCCAGGGTATTGCTGCCCACACAGGCTGGGTCCTTCCCTTGCATAGGCCCTTCGGTAGCGCCCATAAGCCCCTGACATGTGCAGGCCCTCTCCTACTCCAACTCCTCCTCCTCCAGTTTCTAACAACACAAACGGTCTGATAGTCTCCCGGGTTCTGTGTGCTCCCATGCCCTCTAGTCCTCTGCAAACACTAGTCCTTCTCCTAGGATGCCCCTGCCTTGTCCTCATCTGACAAGTCCAGTCCATAGAGGGATAGTTACAGCAAGTTCTCCAAGTCTGCTTTCCTGCCTTTCTACCTGAATCTTGACAAATTTGCAAAGTGGTGCCCATTGCATTAGACTGTGATGACTTGATTACAAATCTGTCTTCTCTACCAGAAGGCATACTATTTAGAGCAGCATGGCTTTTATTCATCTCTGTATTCCCAGCAGAGTCCCTGGCCCATGAGAGTACTTAATAATGCCTAGTGAACAAACAAACCCATAATGACAGTAATAACAAAAACCAGCTAAAACCCATTGAATACTGTCATTAGAAAACAAACTGCTATTCATGTACTATATAATTTGCCTTCACAACAACCCCATGAGGTAATGCTATTCTCTTTCTCATTGTCGAGAAAATTTGCTAGAGACAGGATTAAACCTAAGCCCCAATTCTCAACATCATTGTATATACTCTTAAAAGAAGCTTCAGCCATCAACAAAAGGACATCTTTCAACTGGCTCCCACCCTGAAAAAGTCTACAATACCAATTAACTATTTGTCCAAATATATATATTTAAAATGCTGTCTATAGGCAGAAAACAAAGCGTCCAATCCCCAAGGGATTATGCACAATTAAAGTTGAGAATTCCACTTACAAGTTCTACACACCTTAAAGACATACTACAGAAACCTCCTTGGCCCTATATATATCCTCCTTGGAACTATAAATATGGCAAGCCAGAGACTTCCTAAAGGCTTGTAACAGCAGGAACACTTCTGAGATGCCTCCCTCCTCGACTGCCTGAGAAGTGAGGCTCCTGGCCTGCCAGCTCCTGCAGTCCTGTCATGGACCTGGGTTACCTGTTATAATGGCTGCCACCACTCAGGCGGCTGTACTGCTCCTTCTCCTGATGGCTGGCTCGAGAAGAGCTGCTCAGGTGTCTCCTCTGCTCTTTGGTCTTCTGAAGGACACGCTTGTAGGACAGTGTGCACAGCCAGCACAGGAGCTTCCCATCTACCTGAAAGATGAGACAGTTCAGAGGAGGTGAGGTCTGTGCTAACCATGACCACTAAGACCCTGAGCTAGACCCACTCAGGTTAAGCTCCAGCCCAGCACCTGCAAGCTGTGTGAGCCTGGGGCAAGTCACAGGCTTTAGTGACAATGGACATAAACCACTTAATATGGTGCCATATACATAAAAAATTGATGTCTTTATAGTGTATGCCTTTAATCCTAACACTCTGGAGGCAGAGGCAGGTGGATCTAAAAGTGTGAGGCCAGCCTGGTCTACAGAGTGAGTTCCAGGACAGCAAGGGCTACACAGAGAAACTCAGCCTCAAAAAAACATAAATACATAAATAAATAAATAATAAATGAATGAATGAATGAATAAATAAATAAATAAATAAATAATTTTATCATGCAGCTAAGGAATGCTGAGAGCAGGAGAAATAGTGTTCCCCAGGGATGAGCCCCCCAACTGGTTATCCAATACCAAGTGGTAGTTCTAAATTCATATACACAAACAGCACTAAATGGGCTGAGCAGGTTGTACTTACATATTTGTGTGTTTATAAGTATGTATGTAACAACAAGGAAAAAGAGGGCCTGAAATTTGAAGGGAGGAAGAGAACAGGGAATATGGGAGAGGCTGAAGGGAAGAGAGGGAAGAGATGTAATTATATTTTAGTTTAATTTTTGTTTTGTTTTTTCTGGGACAGAGTTCCTCTAGGTAGCCCAGGCTGGCCTCAAACTCAGAGATCTGTCTGCCTTTGCCTCCAGAATGCTGGAATTAAAGGTGTGTGCCACCACTGTCTAGCATAATTTAAAATATTTTTAAATAAAAAATAAAATTTTAATTAAAAAATGTCTATCTCAGTGTGGTAACACATCTTTACAATCCCAGCACTCAGGAGGTGCAGCCAGAGGACCAGGAGTGCAGGCCAATCTCACTACACAGTGCGGTCAAAGCTAGCAGGGTTACAGGAAACCTTAACTCAAAAGAGGAACAAAAGCCAAATGTGGTGGTACAAACCTTTAACATTAGCACTCAGGAGGCAGAAGCAGGCAGACAGCTGTGGGTTCAAGGCCAGCCTGATCTAGAGTTCCAGGCCATCCAGGGCTACACAGTGAGAGCCTGTCTCAAATAAACAAAACAAAAAAGTTATTTTCTGTAACTACCTCATTCAGTCTCCCTCTGTTTCTCTGCCATAGCTGTTATTCTTGTCAGAAAAGATAAAGAAATGGACACATAATGAGAACAACTTGTCCAAGATCATTGAGCTAGCCCCAGGAACAAGACAGGACTCAGGTCTAGGGTACTGCAAAGCCCAAACTGTCCCCTATCCCTGGAGATGGACAGAACACTATTTTCCCCTTTATCTTTATTTATGTGTGGGTGTTTTGCCTGCCTGTGTGTGTGTGTACCAGCTATGTGCAGTGCACTCAGAGGCCAAAGAAGGCCTTGGATTCTCTGGTACTGGAGTTTAAGAGGTTATTGTGAGCTGCCACGTGGGAACTGGGAATCAAATCTGGTTCTTCTGAAAGAGCAGCCAGTGCTCTTAACCACTGAGCCATCTCTGCAGCCCAGGGAAAACTACTACGAAAGGGACCTCCTGATTACTAACACAGCTTTTCCAACATCTCGTTTCGGGAAAGGTGTCTCAGCTGCCAGGCAGGAATATTCTCATCAGTGAAAGTTATGTCCCTCCACTATAAATTAATAAATCTGGTTAACAAGAGTCAGCCTTGAACGCACAAGAACTCTGGGCATCGACAGTTTCAGGACTGTAACACATTCTCTGTTCCTAAGTATTTCCTGACCACTACATACGATGTCCAGGCCACTGCCACAGAGAAAGAAGATGAAGAAAGAGCTAACAGCCTAATGGGGTGAGAAACATGGAATACAGAAGGTAATGTTTCATAATGCTACATTTCCAAGACAATAAAGGAGTGATAGGAACTGTAACCAAGGGAATTAAAGACTGTCTCCAGCATGTGCTGTGGTGTACCTCTGTAATCCAGCACTTGGGGAGGCAGAGGCAAGAGGATCAGGAATTCAAATTCTTCCTCAGCTACACAGGGAGTTCAAAGCCACCCTGGGCTACATGAGACCCTGTCTCACCTCCTCTTTCCCCAAAAAAGGTCTCTGTAAAGAGGGGCCATCCAAATTAAGACCAAAGAAACCAGTCAGAACTCTCTGGAAAAGGCTGCCCGAAGCAAAAAAGAACCAGCACAGAGGAGAGAGAAGAAAACTGGGAGGCCTGAAGACTGAGAGGTGGTCACAGGTGAGGAGAGCGTGGGATGAAACTGAGCGCTGGGTAAGACCTGGCAAGCACGGAAGAGTTTGGGTTTTATCCAAGTAGAAATGGAAGCCACAGCCAGGCAGTGGTGGCACACCCCTTTAATCCCAGTATTCTGGAGGCAGAGGCAGGCGGATCTCTGTGAATTTTAGGCCAGCCTGGTCTAAAGAGTGAGTTTCAGGACAGCCAGGGCTACACAGAGAAACTGTGTCTCGAAAAACCAAAAAAAAAAGTTTTAAAAAAAAAAAAAAAAAAAAAAAAGGAAGCCACTAGAGGGTTAAGAATAGAGAGATTAGTATGACTAAACTCTAAACCATTTTGATCCATCAAGATACTGCAACTCAACACGCACATTCTGTGTGACGTAATCTTGTGATCTTTAACTTCAACACAGAAACATCTGGAGCTATACAGTCATACTGGTACCAGTACCTCACTTATGCTATCATCTTCTCTACTTCTTAGACTTACACAGACTTTTGCCAATTACCACTTACACTTCTCACTATAATTTGAATTATTTTAAAAGGTTATTACATTATTATTTATGCATGTGGCGCTCAGAGGACAATTTACACAAGTCAATGTTCTCCTTCCTCCATGCGTGTTCTGGAGATGAACTCAGGTCATCAGCCTTGGTAGCAAGAACCTTTATCCACTGAACAACCTCACAGGCCCCAATTAAATTCTTAAGAAGTGTTACAGGAAGAAGGTCATGGTGGCGCACGCCTTTAGTCCCAGCACCAGTGAGACAGAGGCAGGCGGATCTCTGAGTTTGAGGCCAGCCTGGTCTACAAAGCAAGTTCCAGGACAGCCAGGGCTACACAGAGAAACCCTGTCTTGAAAAACCTAAAAAAAGTAAATAAATAAAAAATGTTAGGTGCCAACAAGACTGCTCAGTAGGTAAAGACACTTGCTGCCAAACCTGATGACCTCAGCTCAATACCTGGAAACCATATGGTAGGAGAGAACCAACTCCTGCAAGTTGTCCTCTGAACTCCACAGGGTTACCTGTGGTACATGAACACAGAAGTAAATAGATAAAGTGTAACTATAATAAGATCTGGGCACATGGGAACATGGGAGCACACACAGAGTGTGTGTGTGTGTGTGTGTGTGTGTGTGTGTGTGTGTGTGCACGTGTGTTTTAGTTTTTTGTTTTCGAGACAGGGTTTCTCTGTGTAGCTTTGCGCCTTTCCTGGATCTCACTCTGTAGACTAGGCTGGCCTCGAACTCACAGAGATCCGGGATTAAGAGAGCTGGGATTGCTGGGCGGTGGTGGCGCACGCCTTTAATCCCAGCACTCGGGAGGCAGAGCCAGGCGGATCTCTGTGAGTTCAAGGCCAGCCTGGACTACCAAGTGAGTTCCAGGAAAGACGCAAAACTACACAAAGAAACCCTGTCTTGAAAAACCAAAAAAAGAGAGCTGGGGTTAAGGCGTAAACCACCACCGCCCGGCGGGAGCACACACCTTTAATCTCAACAGTCAAGGCCAACCTGGTCTATATACAGTGAGTTCCAGACTAACCAGATACAAAGACACCTTGTCTTAAAAAGAAAAAAGGAAAATGGGCTGGAGAGATGGCTCAGCGGTTAAGAGCCCTTGTTGTTCTTACTTTTTTTTTTTTTTTTTTTAGTTTTTTGAGACAGGGTTTCTCTGTGTAGTTTTGAGCCTGGATCTCACTCTGTAAGATCTGTGTAGCCCTGACTGTCCTGGAACTCACTCTGTAGACCAGGCTGGCCTCAAACTTACAGAGATCCGCCTGCCTCTGCCTCCCAAGTTCTGGGATTAAAGGTGTGCGCCACTACCGCCCGGCGCCATTGTTCTTGTAGAGAATCCAACTTGCATGTGGTGACTTGCACCCACACTGCTCCAGGTCCAGGGATATGATGCCCACTCCTGACCCTGTCCAGTACCAAGTACACACACGGTACACATATACAGAGCAGGCCAAATACAAATAAAGATGGATAATGCTAAGAAAAACCATTTTCTGTTTTAAAGAAAAAGAAATGGGCCTGGTAAAATGGCTCAGAGGGTAAGGGACTTGCTACCAAGCCTATCCAACTGAGTTTGATCCCTAGGGCCCACATGGTGGAAGGAGAGCCTAGCCACCGCTCCCACACACAAACATGCACATACTGTGGCAAGCATAAGCATCCCTCTCATACACACAAAATAAATGTAACAAAAAATATTTAAAGAACTGTTAGACTAATGGTCTAGATTTGATAAATGAAGAACACAATCTAACTCTCTAAGGTCAGTAACAGGAGCAGGACAGGAACTCAGAATCATGCCCACCTGATTTGGCCCAATTTACTCCCCCTCCCCCCCAAAAAAAAGAAGCTAAAGAGGACAAACCAGCAATTTACCTTCTTTCGATCGTCTTTCCTGTCAAACGCACACTGCTGCTTGCACTGTTCACAAGAATATGGGGGTCCATACTTCTTCTCTGAATTCGTGCAGCGCTGGCATTTATTGCCAATAAATGCTGCAATTATGTTGCAATACTGACAAGGCTTAGGCTTAAAGGAGAGAAAAAAAAAAAGATCAAGTAAGTATATCATAAAATACTGGCCCATTTTTACAGTCGTACTTCCTACTCTGTAGCCCATGACACAGGGCAAACACGTATTCCCAACATCATGCATTTGCCCCTACAGTGTTCAAATGAAGCCCAATCCTTAGCATTATAAAAAAGTAATCCCCATATGATTATAAACTTTTTAAATAAATAAAATAACAAATAACCAAAACTCATTAGTGTCTATGATGAAACTTCAACAACAAAAAAATCCAATAGAACATAGTTGAGTTTGAGGCCAGCATGGGATACATGAGACATTGTCTCAGAAAAACAAAAACAGGCCAAGCACTCAGGAGGTAGAGCCAGGTGGATCTCTGTGAGTTCAAGGCCAGCCTGGTCTACAGAACGAGTTCCAGGACGGCCAGAGCCAGACAACGAGACCCTTGATGCAAAACTACAAAAACCAGCCTAAGAGAAGGCTCAGTGGGCAAAGGTGCCTGCCAACCCCAGAGCAAAGGCAGGAGAGCTAACTCCACAGAGCTGTCCTCAGATAGTCACAGGCATGCTGTGCCAATAAGCAAATATTCAGGAAGGCAGGCAGGAAAACAGGGAGAAGGGAAGGGAAAGGGAAGGTGGGGGGAGGTAAAGTTGTGTGTGTGTGTGTGTGTGTGTGTGTGTGTGTGTGTGTGTGTGTGACTTTAAAACTTTTAATGTGTATGGGTGTTTGCATATATGTATGTGCATTACATGGGTACACTGCATGAAGATGAGAGAAAGGGGTGTCAGATCCCCCGGAAATGGAGTTACATGTGTTGTCAGCCACCATATGAGTAGCTGGGAACTGAACCCCGCTGAACCAAGTACTCTTCACCACTGAGCCATCACTCCAGCCCTGGAAGGCTGAGTTCTAAGAGATCTGAGTACTCACTCCCGTTAGGATTTGGTCCAGAGGAATCCTACTCACCGTTCCATACAGCTGCACGTTCTGAGCACACTTCTTGCATATTGTATTGGTTTTACTATTAAAGAAAACAACAAAACAAGACTTCCCTTAGAACATCTGAAACCTTAGTCCTCTGAAGTCCAAGGAATTTGTCATTGCTAAGGTGCTAGGGACTAGGTGATGTATAGACTGGACATTTGATAAACTAATAATGAAACTCTAGTTTAAAGAGAGAATAAGTTACTTCAGATTATGCCCCACCCCCACCCCAGGTTGGTACTGTACTCATATAGCCCATGCTGGCTTCCAACTCACTATGTAGTTGAGAACAGCTCTAACTTCCTGTGTGGTAGGACTACAGACCACCATGGCCGGCTTTAATCATGACATCTTTAAGTATCCCTAATAAAACTAAAAGGCCCTCAAAATATGGTGTTACACTGAAGTGAAATGCAGAAAAGAAGCGAATGCTCTCTACTTCAGATGAGTATCTGAAACATTTTAAGGTGAGGAATAAGATGGGTGTGTGTCTGGCATATGAACTCGAGACTACACTCCCCGTTGTAAGGAAGAGTATGAAAATCAGACACAGGGAAATAGATGTTATGGACAAATACTTAGTATCTATGATTTCTCTAAGTTAGCCACTGACCAGATAAACACTTCATTTGCCTTGTGAAGATCTAAAGATCATGATATGACCAAAGTGCTTGAACTAAGCAATCTGCCTACAGAAACTCCATCTTCAGATAAAGCCAAATTAGCCAACCATAGTGGCACATGCCTTTAATCCCAATACTCAGGGTCAGAGGCCAGCCTGGTCTACATAGCAAGTTCCAGGCCAGCCAGGGCTACAGAGTAAAAGTATGTCACACACACACACATACACACACACACACACACACACACACACACACACACACACACACACAGAGTCTAACCCTTTATACAAAAGAATGTTTGATATATAAAGACATATTAAATGGTCTGAGACCAAAATAAAAACTGAGTCCATTTTGTGATTATTTTGCAATACCATTTCTAGGGAGAGGACCATAAAGTTAAAACAGAAAACAAAGAGGTGGGCAGTGGTGGTGCACACCTTTAATCCCAGCACTTGGGAGGCAGAGGCAGATGGTCTCTGAGTTTGGGGCCAGCCTGATTTACAGAGTGAGTTCCACGACAGTCAGAGTTACACAGAGAAACCCTGTCTTAGAGAGAGAGAGAGAGAGAGAGAGAGAGAGAGAGAGAGAGAGAGAACAAAAA
>CABHPH010130099.1:0-29904 GCA_902168325.1 Peromyscus nudipes
CCCCCCCCACACTCCTTCCACGGCCCTCTGGTCACTTTGTCTCCTAATGTTCTCTACCTTCTGCAGACCTTAACTCTACCCCACGCCTTTGGAAGACTGTCCCCTCTGCCCCTTGCCCTCTGTGGTTCCTCCCCGCTCTGCCTTGGGACAGTGCTGTCTTACCTTGCTCTTGGATCTCTTCACCAGTGACCGGAGCATATGGGAAGGAGGTGGGTGTGGGGCAGGGGAGGCCAGAGAGGAGGGGGAAAAGCAGAAGAAGAAAGTGAAAGAAGATTCAGAGGAAACCACAGGGCCAGGGGAAAAGAGGGCATTGTCATGGTAACCACTGGTCGAGGGGGAGGGCAGAAGGTCTGGCTGTCCCACAGCCTGGAGCCTGCTAAGGCGCACCCAGAGGAGCACCTCCGGCCCAGCTGTCTCCCCCAGCGGCTTCACTTTCAGGAGCATTTATTGGGATAGGAACACTTTTGCCCTGTGACTGCAGCCGGGAAGCGGAACAGGACCTAGTCCTTGCTCACTAGGAATGCTGCTTCCTGTAGGAAACCTCCAGGTTCCTTTCAGCGCTCTCTGTGGTCAACCGTGAGCCAGGAAAGAAAATGCCATGTACTCACACAGCCCGTTCTCCCTATAGGCTTTATCCCGCCTCAGCCCTAGCTGCGGCTCCTGCACTCTCCCTTCCCGTTTCCTCCTCTCTTTCCCAGGCCCTGGACCCCCAGTTGCACATCCAAGCCTCACTCAGTGCCCCTCTAACATGCCAGCTGTCTGGACCTTGTGTTTAATAATGCTTCCATTTCTTACCCCCTAAGACTCCTCATTCCTGATGATAGTGTCTCTCCCTCTTTTCTCGGTGATGGAGGCTGAACCTGCATCCCCACCCTACCCCATCCTCGTATAGTGCCAGATAGTCTCTCATAAACAGTTGATTGAAGCCGGCTCATTCTTACCACAAGGGCCAGGGAAAAGGCAGCCAAAGGAAGGATTAAAGCGGTGGTTCTCACCCTTCCCAATGCTGCCACCCTTTAATACGGCTCCTCATGTGGTGGCCACCCCCAACTGTAAAATTATTTTCATTGCTACTTCATAACTAACTTTGCTACTGTTATGAATCATAATGCAAATACCCATGTTCTTCGATGGTCTTAGGTGACCCCTGTGAATGGGTCCTTGCACCCCCAATGGGGTCATGACCCACTGGGTTAGAGACTACAGCTAAGGAGTTTTACTGCTTCCTGGTTTTTGTTTTTTTGTTTGTTTGTTTGTTTTCTTTTTCTTTTTTCTGGAGCTGAGGACTGAACCCAGGGCCTTGCGCTTGCCCAAGCGCTCTACCACTGAGCTAAATCCCCAACCCTTACTGCTTCCTGTTAAGGGAGAGAAAGCCAGGCAGGTTAGCTCCAGAGTCCCAGGTTCAGCTATGACATTGTTAGGAGTTTGAGAGCCCTGGGACAAGACCCCCCCGACTCAGTCCGGATTACAGTTAGTTAAATGTATTGATACTGCTAGCGGGTTAGCAGTCTCTGAGCCACACTAGAGACTGCCGCCGAAGTGGGGCGAGGGAAGTGTTTCTAAAGGTGAAAACCACAACATCTTGAGTATCTGCACAAGCGAGCCAAGAGCTGTTTTGCTCTGCCATGATTAGGTAGCCAAGGAGACCTCAGAATGGTCCTTGAGTGTCTGCGTGAGCAGGTGACGGAAGTCCAGCCATGTCATAACACAGCAGATGATGGTCACAGCTGTACGTTTCTGGGGTGGGGGGTCCCTGAGTCAGGATTGCTGTGAACTTATCTTCCGGGGACTGGAGTCAAGAGCAGCTGGTAAAAAATTCGTAAGACAAAGGTTTATTTATTTTTTTCTAGCCATCACAACACCGCAGTGGTCCCTGGGTTTCCAAAGGAGCATACATATCTCGGTTCTCTCCTTTTCTTCCTCTCTGGCTCCTTCCTCCATGAGGCCTGGAGAGATCATCAGTTTTGGAGGGAGGCTGACGTGGATTTAAATTACAGCCCAGCCCCTTGCTATCTGGGTGACATTTTGCAAAGCTGGTCTCTCCTTGGTCTCGCAGCCTCTATCTCTGTGTCTGTGAGACTGGGGCAGGGGTGGAGGTGCTGCTGCTGTCTGATGTGGTTCCTGTGACCCTTAACTGCAACACGATAGTTAAGCACGTGAAGGATGCTCGGTGATGGGACTCCTGGGTCCTCACCAGCCCACTCCTATTTGCTCCACCTTCTGCTAGACCAGCCACCCTCCAAGAGTCCCCCCACCCAGGGCGTTGTCACTTCCTCCTCTGCAGCCTCTAGATCTGTACACAAAGGCTGCTGCTGCCGCCGCCTCCACCGCCCGAGGAAGGGCTGCTCCGAAAGCACCTGTGAGTACCACCAGGGCACCAGCCCACCTCCTCCCCTCCTCACCCAGGCCCACTTGTTCCCTACCTCTTGGGAAGAAGGCTGGGACCTGGACTCTCCAGTGCCTTGTCCAGTCTTGAGAAAGGCTCTGAACCCCTGTCTGCATTCCTGTGGTCCCCGGGATCTCCTTCTCTGGTATCACAGCCTCCTGTTGCTCATCCATTACTTTCCCCAATGGAGCCAGAGGGAGGGAAGGAGATAGACTCAAAGATGCTATGAGTGAGTGATCTCCGTGGGCCAAGGCTTACACCAGCATGGTCTCCTGTCCCTGGATGCTCTCCTTGCAGCTTGATGTTTTTTCCACAGCTCAGGATTCTTCCCACTTGGCTCCTTGGCCACAGACTCCACATTCCAGGGCTACCGAAGCTTGTGTTACCGACAGAGTTAGTACTGTCAAGGCATAGTCACAATCATAACTTAATTATTTATGGGCTGGGGCCATAGTTCGCTGGCCTAGCTTGGGTGAGGCCCTGGCTTCATAGTTCACTGGGGAAGCTTGAGTGAACTTGATCCTCTGCACCTAAAAACTTTTTTTTTTTTTTTTTTACTTAGATTCATAAGGAATCATAACAAGCAAAACATAGCTCTGATTGAGAGTCATTGTGGGGTATAGTGGAATAACAACTGGGTCCAGAATTGGAATAAGAATTATTTGGTCTGGGCTGAGCATGGTGACTCATCTCAGCACTCGGGAAGCAGAGGCAGGCAGATCTCTGTGAGTTCAAAGCCAGCCTGGTCTACAGAGGGAGTTCCAGGACATCAAGGACTACATAGAAAAACTTTGTCTCAGAAAAAAAAAAAAAAAAAAGATTTTTTTTTTTTCAGCCAGGAGGCTTGAGATGCCTTAATCCATGGACCCCATCCTGTGCCCTGGGTGTCCTTGGCTCATTGCTGGGGGACTGCAGTTTCTCTTTGCAAGGAGGCGGCTGAGGTAGAAAGTTCTTCCTGTCTCTGATTAGGACTAGAGAGAAAAAAGAAATGTGAAGCATAAAAAACAGCAGAGTGGTATAAAATAATAATAATAATAATAATAATAGGAAGGGGAGAGACAGATGCAGGCGGCAAGATGCGTGGATCGCCGAGGTAGGAGGAAGGGAACGGAACTGAGAAGGGTGGGGGAGGCCACCTGTGAGTTCAGAGCCCCCTCTAGGAGAGATGAGTGAGTGGACTTGAGGTCTCTATCTTGGGAACGGGGTGGCAGCGGAGCCCCATCCATGAGATGAGTCAAAGCTGAGTTTTTTGCTGCAGAGTCTCGACCACAGCACAGAAGGCACGCAGGTCTGAGGTTTCACTGAGGCTGTGCCTGGGGTCAGCCTCTCCTGAGAGCAGAAGTTCTGTGATGTACTACACCCACCTGAGGTCACATGGGGTTGTGAGCAGGATGGGGTGTTCAACGGCTCAGTACCCCACCCTTCCCCAGACTCCCTGTAGAGCGTCGGTACCTGAGTCTGGACCCAGGCTGAGGAGAATGTGGGTGCTTCCTGGCAGGCTCTCGTACGATGCTGGTGGCCAAGGGACACCATAGCACAATCCCGAGGGAGCTTATGTTGTCAGTACTTAACCAGTGTTGCAAATAAATGACGGCTGCCTGCTGATACCACGTATCTTCCAGAGGGTTCCGAGAGAGTCGTCTGCACACACATGACATGATGAGAGCATGTGTTTCCCTGTGTCATTATTCGTCATACTAGGCAATTAGAAACTATTCAGTTTTTGAGGTTGGAGAGATGGCTCAGTGGTTAAGAGCACTTGTTGCTCCTTCAGAAGACCCAGGTTTGATTCCCAGCATCCACATAGTGGTTAACAATCATGCACAACTCTGATTTCAAGGGAGCTGATGCCCTCTTCTGACCTCAGAGGACATAAGCACACATGTAGTACATAGATACACATGCAGAAAAATATACGTAAAATAAAAAGAATAAATCCACAAAAAATTTAAAATAAAGATAGAAAAAGAAACTATTGAGTTTTTATTTATTTTATCTATTATTTATTTATTTTTTTTTTTTAATGTATATAGTGTTCTGTCTGCATGTGTCCTTGCAGACCAGAAGAGGGCACTAGATCTCGTTACGGGTGGTTGTAAGCCACCATGTGGGTGCTGGGAATTGAACTCAGGACCTCTGGAAGGGCAGTCAGTGCTCTTAACCTCTGAGCCATCTCCCCAGCCCTTAAGTTTTTATGTAGAGTTGAGAATTGAAATGAGAGATTTGAATATGCTAGACAAGGCTGTACTATTGAGCGACATTCATTAGACCCCAAATAATTGAATGTAACGCCCATCGTTACAGAACTGGTCAACCACTACTTAGTTTATCCATACAATGGGAATTTATTTGGAAATTCCTTATTTCAAATTAAATTAAGAATTTTGAGACAGGCCGGGTGGTGGTGGCACATGTCTTTAATCCCAGCACTTGGGAGGCAGAGGCAGACCGATTTCTTTGAGGCCAACCTGGTCTCGCCAGAGTGAGTTCTAGGACAGCCTGGGCCACACAGAGAAACCCTGTCTCAAAATAAATAAATAAATAAATGAATGAATGAATGAATGAATGAATGAATGAATAAATAAATAAATAAATAAATAAAAATAAAAAAACAAAACAGAAAATTCTATTTTGGGGCCAGAGAAACGGTTCAGTGGCTGAAAGCATTGGCTGTTCTTTCAGGGGATCTGGGTTTGATTTTCCAGGACCCACATGGCAGTTCACAACCATCTGTAACTCTAGTTCCAGGGGACCTGACATTCTTTTCTAGCCTCTGAGAACACCAGGAGCGCACACAGAACACAGGTATACATACAGGCAAAACACCCACACACATAAAATAAAAGTTTAAAAATCTGTTTTCCATTTACTTTTGTAAGAGATAGAGGTCCTCATTCTTCATATGTGGACATCTCATCATCCTGGTACTGTTGGTTGAAGGCCATTTTCCCCTATTGAATGATTGGACACCCTTTTTCAAAAATCAGTTTGCCGTAGGTGGATGGGCTTCCTTCCTCCCTCCCTCCCCTTCTTCCTTCCTTCCTTTTCTCATCTTGCTCCTCTTTCTCCTCCTCTCCCTCTTTTTTTTTTTCTTTTTTTCTTAAAGACAAGATCTCTCTCTGTAGCCCCGACTGGCCTGGAACTCCTTATGTAGACCAGGATGGCCTTGAACTCGTGGAGATCCACCTGCCTCTGCCTCCTGAATGCCATCACACCTGCCTGCAGCCTCAATTCTAGTCCGTGGATTCATACACCTAGTTTTTTTTTTGTGTTTTTTTTTTAAGATTTGTTTATTTATTATGTATACAGTATTCTGCCTGCACATATGTCTGCAGGCCAGAAGAGGGCGCCAGATCTCATTACAGATGGTTGTGAGCCACCCTATGGTTGCTGGGAATTGAACTCAGGACCTCTGGAATAGCAGTCAGTGCTCTTAACCTCTGAGCCATCTCTCCAGCCCCCTCATACACCTAGTTTTGATTAATGTGGCTTTATTTATTTATTTTTCAAGACAGGGCTTCTATGTGTAGCCCTGGCTGTCCTGGAGCTCAATCTGTAGACCAGGCTGGCCTCAAAGGCTTTATTTATTTTTGGTTAATTAATTGATTAAATTTTTTTTCTTTCCTTTTTTTTTTTTTCTTTTTCGAGACAGGATTTCTTTGTGTAACAGCCCTGGGTGTCCTGGAACTCACTCTGTATACCAGGCTGGTCTTGAACTCACAGAGATCCACCCTGGAACTGGACAGGTGTGAGCAGCCCTGTGGGTGCTGGGAATTGAACCTGGGTCCTCTGGAAGAGCAGCCAGTGCTCTCAACCCTCTGAGCCATCTCTCCAGCCCCCTGATTAAACCAATTTTGGAAACAGGGTCTCATGTAGTCTAAGCTGGCCTCCACATTCAATGGGATGACAGGCATACACTGCCATATCTAACGTTTTTATTTTTGAATCACAGTAATAGATTACCTGTTCAATTTCACTTTTTTTTTTTTTTTTTTTTGGCTTTTTGAAACACAATTTCTCTGTGTAGTTTTGGAGCCTGTCCTAGAATTTGCTTCATAGACTAGCTGGCCTCAAACTCACAGAGGTCCACCTACCTCCTCCTCCCAAATGCTGGGATTAAAAGCATGCGCCACCACCACCACCTGGTATCAATTTTTACTTTTTTTTAACTAAATTAAAAATTTATTTTTTTGAGGCAGAGTTTCTCTGTGTGGCCCTGGCTGTCCTGGAACTCAGTCTGTAGACCAGGCTGGCCCTGAACTCACAGAGATCTACCTGCCTCTGCCTCCCTAGTACTGGGATTGCCACCACCACCCAGCAGGCCTGTTCAGTTTTTAAAATTAACTAATTAATTAATTTTGCAGTATAATCTAGGACCTCACACATAGTCACACTTTCTACCACTGAACTACACTCCCAGCCACAGAAAATTTGCCTGGGTATGGCAACTCATACCCATCATCCTGAGAGGGAAAAGCAGGATTGCCTTGAGTTCAAGCCCAGCCTTGAACTCACTGTACTGGGCTGTACAGTGAGATCAGGCCAGCCAGGTCCCTGTCTCCAAAACACCAAAACAAAAGCAACAATAGAAAAACACCTGGAGAGCCAGCTTAGTGAGCAAAGATGCCTGCAGCTGAGCCTGATGACCTACCCCACAAGATGTCCTCTGGCCTCCACCCACAAGCTCTGACATGTGCATGCTCCCTACTACCCGTTAAACAAACAAGTATAAAACACAAAACAAAACTAAACTTAAACTATCAGGCTGAAGAGATGGCTCATCGGTTAAGAGCACTGGCTCTTCTCAAGGACTTGGGTTTGGTTCCCATGGCCGCTCACCACTATCTGCAACTTCAGTCCAAGGGGATCCGATGCTCTCCTCTGCCCTCCAAGGACGCCAGGGACACACATGGTGCACAGACATAATAACAAAATAAAATATAAACTCCAACATCCACAAGAACTTCTTAGTAGCCGCCCTTCTTCTGGGCTACTGTGTCTACTGTGTGGGACCACCCTTCCCTGACCACACTTCCTCATCTGCACCCCCTTTCCTCTTATTTCCATTCTCCCTTTGCTTATTATTCAGACTTCAAGGCTGTCAGATTATTTACTCAACTGCTCCACTTACAAATGTGGACACTGAGGCCCGGGAGGTGGGGGTGGGAAGGGGCGCGCGGGGGTGGGGTGGGGGATGATTGACATGCTATATAGAGCCAGTGAGGGATCTGGGTGGGAAAGAGTCTGGTGAGTCCCATTTGGTTCTGCCTTCACTGCAGCTTGGAGTGTTGGTGAAGGGATCTGGGTCTAGTCTTTACTGCTCCAGAGCCCCTCTCCCTCCCTCCCTCCCTCCCTCCCTCCCTCCCTCCCTCCCTCCCTCCCTTCCTTCTTACTTGTTTTTGAGAGAGGTCTCCCAAGGAGACCAGGCTGGCCTCAGACTCACAGAGATCCCCCTGCCTCTGCCTTGCATATGCGCTACTACCCCTGGCTTTTTTTTTTTTATTGTGTATGTGTGTGTACCTGTACGTGAGCACGTGCACATGTGTGCAGGGGACCATGGAGGCCAGAGGTGTCAGATACCCTGGAGATGGTGTTGCAGGCAGGTTGTAATCTGCCTGAAGTAGGATGGAAATAGGACTCCAGAAAAACAGTGTGTACCCCTCTTCTGTTTTTAAAAAAGCTGGTATTTATTTTCATTTTATGACTATGAGTGTTTTTACTCCACATATGTCTGTGTGCCGCATGTGTGCCTGGTGCTCTTGGGGGCCAGAGAGTGTGTCGGATCCCCTGGAACTGGAGTTACAGAAAGTTGTGAGCTGGCATGCCATGTGGGTGCTAGGAATGGAGCCCAGGATGGGAGGGCGTCCTCCAGAAGAGCACCCAGTGCCCTTAACCACTGAGCCGTCTCTGCAGCTCTGTCCACCCTGGGTACCTGAAGTGTACACAGAGGAACACGGGCCTCTGAGGCCCCGCCCCTGCTCTGGCACCTGTCACTTCCCATCATTTTGAAAAAGCTGCTGGATCCATAGGAGGATGTGAAACTCTCAGGAGAGACATGGAGTTGGAGTAAAGTTCAGCAGGGTAACCACAAGCTAAGTTGAGAGTCTGAGAGCTTGGGGCCCTCCCTGAGGACACACGCACGTGTCTGTCTTTATATCCCATTACAGGCCATGGTGGATAAATTAACTGTTCTCGTTTTCATGCTGGTTCTGTGCGGAGGTGAGAGTGAGTCGGATACCAAGATCACATCTTCAGAGGAGGCCACAGAATGGGGGGACACTGACCTGCCTTGGACGGGATCCTGCCAGCCAGCTCCTTCCTGCCAGAAGTGCATCCTCTCACACCCCAGCTGTGCCTGGTGCAAACAGCTGGTAAAGATGTGTCTGTGGCCCTTGAACCACGCGTATGTGTGTGCACAGTCTGGACATACGTGTGTGTTGTGTGGGCGTATCTGTGGTCTTTCTGGGTATGTGTGACTCGTGTGTGTGCAAGTTTCTGTGTATATATGAAAGAGCCTGTGACCTACGAGCTCAGGGGAGGGTGTCCCTGTGGGAATTCGTGCTTATGTACGTATTGGCCAGTTCAGTGTTCTGTGACAAAATGTCACTGACTGAATGTCTTAAATAACAGAAGCATATTTCTTATGATTCGCGAGACTGGGGAATACAAGAGCAAAATGCTGGCTTGTTTGGCTCTCCCTGGAGTGATTTTTCCTGGCTTAGAGATGGCCTATTTTCTTTCTTGCTATGTTATTACAAGGCAATTGGAGTTTAGGGAGGGGGGTCCTCAGCTGTCGATTCTTTTTAAAAATATTTATTTATTTTGTGTGTATATGCGTGTGCATGAGTGTGTGGGTGTGCACCATGTGTGTGCAGGCACCTATGGAGGTCAGAAGAGAGTGTTGGATCCTTTGGAACCGGAGTTACTGGTTGTGAACCACCATGTGGGTGCTGGGAACTGAACTTGGGTTCTCTGAAAGAACAGTAAGTGCTCTTCACCATGCAGCCACCTCTGCAGCCCCAGCTGTCACATCTTAAAAGGGCACACGTCATCATGAGGGTCCCACCCTCATGACTTCACCGAAAAGCAATTACCTCCAAAGGTCGGGGATAGTGGCGCACGCCTTTAATCCCAGCACTCGCAGAACCAGAGCAGACGGATCTCTGTGAGTTCGAAACCAACTTGGTCTACAGAGTGAGTTCCAGGACAGCCAGGGCTACACAGTGAGTGAGTGAGACCCTGACTCGGAGTAAATAAATAAACCCGGGAATTTGGAGAGAGAATCAGTTCATAGCAGAAAGTGCGTGACGGGGCTTCTGAGTCTGTCTCGGGCATGTGTGTCCCGGTCTGCAACTTGGCCTGGAGAACGAAGTAAGCGACGACTTCCAAAAAACCCGAGTGGTGCGAGGAAGCCCGTGGGAAGGCTTGGGGGTACCTGAGGAGCAAAGGATGCTGGGAAGTGTGTATTCCTTGCTGGTCCAACAAAGCTGTTCTTTGTTAAAGAGGAGGTGCTCACAGAGGAGCTGTAGAGGCTCAGGAGCAACAGTGTCCGTCACAGGAAGATGGAGAGTTTTAGATCAGTGCAGGCTTTGGTAGGAGATGGGGCACACTCATAGGTAGCCATGTTTACAGCTGCTGGGAGGGCCCAAGAAGCTAGTGACAGTGAAACTGGAAGACGTGGACTCCGTGGGAGGCCGAGGTCCTGGCAGTGGCTACCTCCTCCAATCCCTAGACCAGGGCTGGCACCCATGCCCACTGAGAAGCCATCCTAACCATTTCCTTCCACTGTGGCTTTCCAGTCAGGGTAGGGTACCAGACATCGTCGTCGTCATCATCATCATCGTGTGCGTGTGTGCGTGTGTGTGTGTGTGTGTGTGTGTGTGTGTTCGCGTGCGTGCCTTTTTCTGTCTATCCTCCTTCTTCCCAGAAACTGGGTGTGACTGACCCCCTTCCCATTTTGATCTGATTATGCAGGGGAAGTTGGACTACCAAGTCCTTTTTTTCCTGTAGCCTTGAGGTCTCTGAGATCTCAACAGGAAGTCTGCGGCTCTAATGAGAGGGGCTAGGTGGGTGGCTGCGGGAAGGGGAGTTGAGATCAGGAGACAGGGTGTGGGGTGTGGGGAGAACTGCTACAGGATGTGGGGCGCTGGTGAAGAAGAAAGAACTATCTGTGCTCACAGTAGCTGTGGAGGTGAGTGGACGTGAGAATAAATCAGGGCTCAGGGAAGCTGGCTGAGACCAGAGCGCGGTGGACAGGTGACTGCAAGCGGTGGCGTTTGCAGGGCGGTGTTGGTAGTCGGGCTGAAGGGCTGTGGGGCCTGGGGTTCCAATGCGCCTCCTCCTGGGGCCACAGAACTTCACCGCCTCCGGGGAGGCAGAGGCGCGGCGCTGCGCGCGGCGGGAGGAGCTGCTGGCCCGCGGGTGCTCCGAGCAGGAACTGGAGGAGCCGCGCGGCCACCAGGAGGTGCTGCAGGACAAGCCGCTCAGCCAGGGAGACCGCGGCGAGGGGGCCACCCAGCTGGCCCCGCAGCGGATCCGGGTCACGCTGCGACCAGGTGGGTCTCGGGTGGCGGCTCGGGGTGGGTGTCTGGGCTGGGCCTCGGATGCACTGGGCTGCTGAGTCAAGCCCCCCTTTGTCTATCAGGGGAACCACAGAAATTCCGGGTCCGCTTTCTCCGAGCCGCGGGATACCCGGTGGACCTGTATTACCTTATGGACCTGAGCTACTCAATGAAGGATGACCTGGAACGCGTGCGCCAGCTCGGGCACGCCCTGCTGGTCCGGTTGCAGGAGGTCACCCATTCTGTGCGCATAGGTGAGCGTGCATTCACTACCCAGACCCTGCCAGCCCTGGTCGCTGCTTTTAGCTTCTACCATCGCCTTAGACGCTCCCAGCGTTTAACAGACCTGGATCAGGCCATTGCATCTCTCCCAAGAGACACTCATTTAGGTGTAAGCTCGAGGGGATTTCGGATTGACCATAGGAGAACCCCTTGCTAGACAGAGGGCTAACTGAGGCTCAGAATCTAAGAGACGGTTCAGACAGACAGCTGCCAACAAGGACATTGCCCTTATGCTACCGTCTCAACCCAGTGTCTTTTGGACAGCCTAGTGCTATGTTCCTGCTCCACGTTCTGTAATGATTTTTCCCCCTTTGCTCAAAAGCCCCCCCCCCCCCCCGTTGCCACTCGCTGCTTCTACATCCTTAACTCTGGCTTCCTTAGCCTCCAGGAAGTCTGGCTTGCCCCTTTTAAGGCTCCTCCTCTTCATCTCCCCCATCTGCACCTTCATGAGCTGGTGGTGCCACAGTTTTGCCCTTGCCAGGTGCCGGGTCCCTGCCTTCTAGGTGTGCCCTCCTGTCTGAGTATTTAGCGCTGACTCTTCCATCCTGCTGGTGCCTTGTGACCTCTGGCACAGCCTCCTTGCTTCTTGCTCTCAGGTTTTGGCTCCTTCGTGGACAAAACAGTGCTGCCCTTTGTAAGCACGGTGCCCTCCAAGCTTCACCATCCGTGTCCCAGCCGCCTGGAGCGCTGTCAACCTCCCTTCAGCTTCCACCATGTGCTGTCCCTCACTGGGGACGCTCAAGCCTTTGAGAGAGAGGTGGGGCGCCAGAATGTTTCTGGCAACCTGGACTCACCTGAAGGCGGCTTTGATGCCATTTTGCAGGCTGCCCTCTGCCAGGTAAGGAAATGGGGTCAGGATCTGAGTCCCAGGAGCTGTCTGGGGCTGGGACTGCCTGTGATGGATGCGGCGTGATGCATAAAACCATCTCACTGTGGTCTGCAGGTTTATCTCAGGAGTTGTCTGGTAGGCTGGATAGTTTATTTACCTTGAGAAAGAGGCACTTTTCCTAATTTACAACAGGGCCTCCACTAACAGCAGATTTGTTTTGGGGAGGGGGTTCAGAGAGCTTGGAACAGGGAATTAGAGACAGACAGAGTGACAAACTGACCTATTTCTCACCCATTTCTTTGACTGGGATAGCTCAAGTGCCATGCCCAGGTATACACGTTGCCTGCCTCCTTTCCCCTCAGGAGCAGATTGGCTGGAGAAATGTGTCCCGACTTCTGGTGTTCACTTCAGACGACACATTCCACACAGCCGGGGATGGGAAACTGGGTGGCATTTTCATGCCTAGTGATGGGCGCTGCCATTTGGACAGCAATGGCGTCTACGTCCACAGTGCAGAGTTTGTGAGTCGTCCCTCGCCCCAGCCCTCCTCTCCATCTGAGCAGCATCCTGCATCCTGTAACACTGCCCCCTTCTCTATGTCGCGAGCTGCCCTGACAAGAAACACCCCCCACCCCCACTCCCCACCCGGCACCATTGCTCCTACCTCCTTGGTCTGCCCAGCCTCCAGGGCTCCTCCTACTGGTAGAACTGAGTCCTGCTTGCTTCTCCCCCCCCCCCCAATGTGGCACACTAAAGGTAGACGAGCTCTTTGTTCCCTTCCCTACCTCAGGACTACCCCTCTGTGGGTCAAATAGCCCAGGCCCTCACTGCAGCGAACATCCAGCCTATATTTGCTGTGACCAGCCCAACACTGCCTGTTTATCAGGTGAGAGCTCTGAGTAAGGACCTCCCCGCCCAACCCCCCATTCTTCCTATGTAACTCTTTCCAGACCCCCAGGAGCCCATTCTCTTAAAGCTTTGTTCATCACCTCTTTCCCTTCCTCATAACGCAGGAGCTGAGCCAGCTGATTCCCAAGTCTGCTGTTGGGGAGTTGAGCGAAGACTCCAGCAATGTGGTGCAGCTCATCATGGATGCTTACGATGTGAGGGGAGAGTGGTGGGTGGGCAATGGCAGGGTGGGGCGAGGGAGGAGGGGTCCTCGGGTGTCAGGGCATAACTAAGCGGGCATGACCACTTTGAGTTCTACCATTTCATGGCTCCTATCTACACATGGCTGCCATTAGGAGTTCATATATTCACATTCATAAATATATTTAAATTGTTTGCCATATTGAGGATTGAGCCTAAGGCCTTGCCTGTGCCTGGGCAAACACCCTGCCACTGAGCTATATCCCTTACTTTACATAACTTTATCTCTTTTCAATAATTTAAAGAATATTTAAGGGTACCTGGAGAGATGGCTCAATATTTAAGAGCAATGGCTGCCCTTCCAGAGGACCTGGTTTTTGTTCCCAGTGCCCACATGTTGGCTCATAACCAACTATAAATATGGTTTTAGAGCATCTGATGCTATCTTCTGGCCTTCATGGGGACTGTGTGCACATGGTACAGATATACATGCAGGCAAAACACCCATACACATAAAATAAAAACAATTCTAAAATTATTTAATATTTGTACATAAATAATGTGTTTAGATTAGATCTATCTCCTTATTCTCTCCCCTCTAATTCCCTCTCAGACCCCCCACAACTTTTCCCCCTCAATTTCGTGTTTTTTTTTAATACCCACTGATTCCACTTAATACTGCATGTATGTATATGGGTTTGAAGAAAACAATTTTAATATATTATTTTGCACATGTATCTCTGTGCATGCGTGCACATGAGGTAGGCACACATGAATGCCACAGTGCATGTATCAAGGCAAGAGGTAAGCATGTGGAGTTGGTTCTCCCTTTCGACCTTTACAATGAGAGTTCCAAGGATCTAACTCATCCAGCAAGTAAAAGAAAGTGCCTTTACTTGCTGAGGTATCTCACTGGTCCCATCTCATTAAAAATGTTTTTTAGTGATTTATTTATTATTAACTTTTTGTTTTATGTTTATGAGTGTTTTGCTAACATGTATATATGTGCATGCCTGGTGACCACAAAGGTGAGGTGTCAGATCCCCTGGAACTAGGGTTATGGATGGTTGTGGGCGACGATGTGGGTCCTGAGAACCCAACACCAAGACCCTGTCTCAACAAACAGACCACTGAGCCATCTCTCCAGCCCTTTGATAATTTTTTTTTCCCCAAGACAGGGTTTCTCTGTGTTGGTTTTGATGCCTGTCCTGGATCTTGCTTTGTAGACCAGGCTGGCCTTGAACTCACAGAGATCCTCTTGGCTCAGCCTCCCAAGTGCTGGGATAAAAGGCGTGTACCACCACCGCCCGACCCCTTCGATAATTTTTAATTTAATTTTGTTGTTTGTTTTTAGAGACAGTCTTGGTATCTAGCCCTGGCTGGTCTGGAATTCACTATGTAAATCAGGCTGGCCTTGAACTTTCAGAAATCCACCTGCCTCTGGCTTCTGAGCTCTGGGATAACAGTTGTGTTTTACCATGCCCAGTGTGTGCAGTGTTGGGGATTAAATCCAGGTTACATCCAGGGTCTCTTGTATGCTGAATGTGAATTCTAATACTGAGCTACATCCTCAACCCTTTACTTCTTTTGTTTTGTTTTGTTTTATTTTGTTTTAGAGCCAGGGTTTTTCTGTGTTGCTCTGGCTGTCCTGGAACTCCCTCTGTAGATCAGGCTGGCCTCAGACTCAGAGATTTTTCCCGCCTCTACCTCAGGAGTGCTTGGTTTAAAGGTGTGCACTACCATAGCCTGGCTAACCCTTTACTTTTTATTTGGAGATACTGTGTAGCATTGAAATGTCCATACCCCTGCTTTGTCTTTAGATTACCATCCTGTGCCAGCAGGTCCTGCACCCCATCTGCTTTATTATTATTATTATTATTATTATTATTATTATTATTATTACTATTATTGAGGAAATAGATCTAGGAAGGACTAAAACTAAAGAATGGGGAGCCCCATGCTTGCACTAAATTTGTAATAATTTAGAAACAGAATTTCATGAATTTTGAATGTTTCTTGGGCTTAAGTCTCATTTCAGCTCTAGACTGTAGACCTTTTTCTATTTTATTTATTAATTTTTTTAAGATTTATTTATTTATTATATATACACGGTGTTCTGTTTGCATGTATCCCTGCAGGCCAGAAGAGGGAGCCAGATCTCATTACAGATGTTTGTGAGCCAACATGTGGTTGCTGGGAATTGAACTCAGGACCTCTGGAAGAACAGCCAGTGTTCTTAACCTCTGAACCAGCTCTCCAGCCCTTATTTTATTTTTTTTATATACAGGGTCTCTCTGTGTAGTCCTGGCTGTCCTGGAACTCCTTTGGAAGCCAGGCTGGCCTTGAACTCACAGAGATCCGCCTGCCTTGGCTTCCTCAATGCTGGGATTAAAGGTGTATAACACCATGCCTGACTGTAGGGCTCTCGATAGTAAGAGATTATTATTATCTGGATGTGGTGTCACATGCCTATAATTTCACACCGGGGAGGCAGAGGCAGAAGGATCAGGAATTCTTGAGGTCAGTTTAGGTCACAGGAGACCCTTTCTCAATACATAACAAGGATGTGTCCTCAATGTTGGTGAGGTGATTGGAGCTGTATATATCCCTAACCCTAACCCTAACCCTAACCCTAACCCTAACCCTAAGTGGCTGCTTGCAGGGCCTACTAGATTCAATTCAAATCACTTCCTACCAAATACAAATCTTTTTATTTATTTATTTTTTTGTTTTATATACATTGGTGTTTTGCCTGCATGTATGTCTGTATGTGGGATCCCTTGGAACTGGAGTTACAGACAGCTGTGAGCTGCCATGTGGGTGCTGGGAATTGAACCTGGGTCCTCTGGAAGAGCAACCAGTTCTCTTAACTGCTGAGCCATCTCTCCAGCTCCCGAAGACAAATCCCTTAACCATGGTGCAGAATCTTGAGACAGTGTTGGCCTTTCCAGAGCAAACATACTGAAAAAAGTCTGTCTGTTAGATCTTACACACACAGGCTGTGTGTCCTGGTTTGGGTTTGACAAACAGTCATTTCACAGGCTGCTGTGCTACAGCTGAGGCCTCTGGCTCCTGGGTATTCCAGGATGGTCCTTCTTCAGAAATGACTTCCAGCTGGGAGGCTGGGAGGAGCCCCAGGGTGCAAGAGAGAGATAAAAGCAGAACTGGGAGCGAATAAGAGGGTAGAAAGTGGGGTGCCTTGTGGGCGGGGTGCTGCCATCACACGGCTACCTTCTCCTTCCCTTTCCACAGAGCCTGTCATCCACCGTGACTCTTGAACACTCCTCACTCCCTCCTGGAGTCAACATCTCTTTTGAATCTCACTGTAGGGGTCCTGAGAAGAGGGAGGGTGAGGCTGGGGACCGAGGACAGTGCAGTAACATCCGAGTCAACCAGACGGTAAGAGCCAGCCAGCAGGGATAGATACATAAAAGTGGGAAACAGAAGCAGGAAACTATATGGGGGCAGCCATGGAGAGGAGGGGTAGGCTTCCACTCATTCTTAATTTACTGCATGGTCAGTGGGCTTAGGGGTGTGTGCGCCCACATGAGGGTGTATATAGCTTAGGTGTGTGTATGTGCCCACATGAAGGTGTATATAGCTTAGATGTGTGTGTGTGTGTGCACCTGAGGATGTGTATAGCTTGGGTGTGTGTGTGTGCGCACATGAGGGTGTGTATAGCTTGGGTGTGTGTGTGTGCGCACATTAGGGTGTGTATAGCTTTGTCTGGTTCAACTATCTCAGGTAGACTTCTGGGTTACTCTTCAAGTCAATCACTGCCTCCCGGAGCCCCATCTCCTACGGCTCTGGGCCCTCGGCTTCTCGGAAGAGTTGACTGTGGAGTTACACACGCTGTGTGACTGTGACTGTAGTGACGCCCAGCCCCAGGCTCCTCACTGCAGCGATGGCCAGGGGGACCTTCAGTGCGGGATATGCAGGTGAGGGAGGGAGGGCTTTATGTGCTCCTTCGGCTCCCACAACCGTCTCCTTGCATTCCTCCTCCTTTGCTTCCTGCCTCCTGGAGCGTCCTAGACACCTCAGGACTCCATCTGAATGTCATGCCCCAAGAAGCTTCCCATGTATGCCGAGGCCTTCACCTTGACCCGAATCCCTCCATTCTTTCCTCTACCCTTGGCCCCCTACTGTAGCCTGGTATCGTTCCAGCTACTCTGTCTCCATCTCCCTTGAGAACATGGGCCTAGAGCAATGGTTCTCAACCTTCCTAATGCTGCATGAGCTTTTAATAGTTTCCTCATATTGTGGTAACCCCCCGAACCATAAAATTATTTTTGTTGCTATTTCACAACTGTAATTTTGCGACTGTTATGAATCATAATGTAAATATCTCGGTTTCCCCATGATCTAAAGCAACTCTTGTGAAAGGGTCATGTGACTCTCAAAGGTCGTGACCCACAGGCTGAGAACCACTGGCCTAGAGGCTCTTGGGAGACACAGGCCAGAGATGGTCAAACTCTGACCCATCTCTCTCTGCTTTCCCCTCCCAGCTGTGCCCCTGGCCGCCTTGGTCAGCTGTGTGAGTGCTCTGAGGCAGAACTGTCCTCCCCAGATCTGGAATCTGGCTGCCGGGCCCCCAATGGGACAGGGCCCCTCTGCAGCGGGAAGGGGCGATGCCAATGCGGACGGTGCAGCTGCAGCGGACAGAGCTCTGGGCGTCTGTGCGAGTGTGATGACGCCAGCTGTGAACGGCACGAGGGCATCCTCTGTGGCGGTACTGGGGTCTTTGGGAGACGGGAGGGGTGGGAGGGCCTCCTGGGGCGCTTCGGCTCGCCTGGCACAGCGGAGATGGACTGGAGCGGCATGCTGTGCCAACTGTGTGAGAATGGCGGTCACCCTGTGCACGGCTCTTCCCCAGGCTTTGGACACTGCCAATGTGGAGTGTGCCACTGTCACGCCAACCGCACGGGCAGAGCGTGTGAGTGCAGTCAGAGTGTGGATGGCTGTGTCAGTCCTGGAGGAGGGCTCTGCAGTGGGCATGGACACTGCAAATGCAACCGTTGCCAGTGCCAGGAAGGCTACTACGGGGCCCTGTGTGACCAGTGTCTAGGCTGCAAGTCACCGTGTGAGCAATACAGGTGAGGACTCGGGTCTTTCATCTTGGGAGCCCTGGGCAAGGGAGGCTTGCTAAGAACTCCTGCCTGCCTGTTCTCCTTGAGGTGTGTGGGGGAGGGCTAGCAGGTAACAGCTGCCCAGATGGGAACTCATTGGCATTCACTGGACAGGGATTGTGCGGAGTGTGCGGCCTTTGGCACTGGTCCCCTGGCAGCCAACTGCAGCGTGGCCTGTGCTGATGTGAATGTGACCTTGGCCTTGGACCCTAATTTGGATGATGGCTGGTGCAAAGAGAGGGCACCAGACAACCAGCTGTTCTTCTTCCTGGTGGAGAATGTGGCTGGAGGAGTCATCCTGAGAGTGAGACCCCAAGAGAGTAAGTGGGCGGAACCTCAGAACTGGGGATGTGAATGAACGCAAGGGCAATGGTTTTGAAGCAGAGCTGTGAACCCAGGGCAAAAGTGGAGGGGACGAGACTGAGGCCCTAGGGAGGAGGGCAACCTTGGGTTCTGCTGGGTCCCGTTCTCAGTGACAGGGCTGGGGGGCTGGACACTCTGGAAACTGTGGATCAGCTCTGATACCTTGGCCCCACCAGAGGGAGCAGATCACACCCGTGCCATCATACTGGGCTGCATAGGTGGCATTGTGGCAGTGGGACTAGGGCTCGTCCTGGCTTATCGGCTCTCTGTGGAAATCTATGATCGCCGTGAGTACAGCCGCTTTGAGAAGGAGAAGCAGCAGCTGAACTGGAAGCAGGTGAGGCCAGCTCCTACTGCTACCAGCTAGGCTTTCCTTACTTGACTTCTCTGGTGGGCTCTCTTCCCCTTTCTGGTTCCCTAACCCATAACTAGCTCCGAAGCTCCCCCACCCACGTCCCTCCCTCAGCATAACCAGGCCTTCTAAGATCTGACTTAAGTTCTAGGTTGGCCTTGCAGAACTAGGTAATGGGGAGAGCCTGACATTTTCCTTACAGTTTGTGATGTTTTCCCACAGGACAGCAACCCTCTCTACAAAAGTGCCATCACAACCACGATCAACCCCCGCTTCCAAGGGACAAACGCTCCGGGTCCCTCTCTCTGACCCAGGCAGCTCACTTAGGACTCTCGTCTTGGAGGACAGTGGGGAACAGCAGGGCAGGGTCTGTCAGGTGGCAGTCAGGCACTGCTGCCGAGTGGCCATCAGTCTGTTTTCAGTGACCTTCAGAGGGCTGCTTCCTACTGCCTGGACCATTCCCCACCTCACAAAGGGTTCTCCCACAATAAACTCTCGCCTCAGACTACAGCCTCCACTTTGCTTTACCCCAAGACAGAAAAGCAGACTGCCCAGCCCAAGTCTCAGGTCACCGGAGGGCAGGTATGTTTCTGTTGTGTGACCTGGGAACACCTGGGCCAGCAGCCTCAGGTGATGCTGATGGAGTTCTCTACCACCTTCCAAGGGACCTTACCTAGACAGGAGTCAGGACACATCTTGTCAGGCTGTCGAGAGCCTTTTTCTCAGCAAACGTAGTAAGTTTTTGCCTCAGCTTGCTGCTCTTGTGTGGAGAAGAGAGGTTTCAGCAGAGCAGTTTGCTCTGTTCCAAGTTGTATCGAGGGAAGGAAGGGAGCCTATTAAAACCACTCTGCCCTTTGGCGATAAAGTGACCCCAACAAATAAAGTCTTCTCAAAGAGGAGCTGGAATGTAGAAAAGCGTCATTCTTTTTATTTAAATATCCTAAATATATCACGAAGGAACATACACTGCACTTTAATGGTAAAAAGATACAAGTTTATAACATCTTATAAAAACTACCATTTAAAAGTGATCTTGTTCATTTGATAGTCCCCTCCCCCATAGCAAAATAAGTATATTTAAAAAAAAAAATGGAGCACAGCAGGAGGGGAATTGAAGATAAGAGCCCAGGGCCACAGCAGGGGCAGAAGGGACCTGGGGCGAGGGTTGACTGTGGTGCAGCTCCACTCATCTACCCTCCGGGTCAAGCCATGGAGCACAATCAGTAGCTAAGTGATGACAGGCGGCTGCTGGGGACGAATGGGAAGGGCAGGCACCAGCAAGGGCAGGATGTAGGCTGGCACAGGAGCCCACCCAGGGACTGGTATCACTCTCCCTACCCAACCCCACATTCACATTTTGATCTCTGAGCACCTGCCCACTCTTCATCTCCCGTCTACACACACCTGAGCATCTGTCCAGTGCTAACAGGCCACCCTGGCAGAAGTGCAACATCAGGCCCAGGAGCCTTTGCAGCCATCTGTGGTTTCCCTGGGGTGGAGATGTGGTTCCTGGGCCCTTGGGTGTCCTATTACTCTTCGCTCCAGAGCCTGTCTGTCCTCAACCACTGTCAGCCTGAGCTTCTCACACCAGGCCTTGGCAGTGTGGTTCTGGTAGGGCCATCTGTACATACATCCCAAAGTTCTCTCCACTCAGGCAGGAAGCCGAGGTCTGCAGGGCCTGCTCTAACCCAGCACATACATTCATACATGAAGAAGCATGGGTCACTCTTCTATTTCTCCCCACAAATAGATCATCTTCAAGTAGCAGGGAGGGATTCCACTTCCAGAAGCATTTTTGGGAGGATATCTTTCTCAATGTATCCTTTCCCAGAGTTGAATGACAGAGAAAGCCCAGCTCAGCAGAACCCTCTAACACCAAAGGTCTGCTTTATGTGCACAGAGATGCCAGGGGCCACACGGTGCACCAAGCACTGAGTGCAGGTTCCAGAGCATGTCGAGTGTAGGGACAGCATGAAGCTGGAACACACGGCAGTGAGCGTCCTCAGACACCTCACCCAAGGCTCTCAGGTGCTGCAGAGTCAAGCTGAAGGTCGCAACATCTTCCCTTCTTTTTCCCTGAAGTACTTCAACCCAAGAGGTATGATGTACTGTCCCTCAACACATCGGAAGAGGCCATAGCCAACAGTCTGCTGCTGCCTGGCCCTCATTTGCTAGGCAAGAACTTCTTCTTGGAGGCTGCCATCTCGATTCCTACCCACAGCTACAGCTGTGCGTGCGCTCAAGTCAGTCTCCATGATTATACCTGAAGTCGGCCCCCAGGGCGGGGCAGTACTCAATGAAATCCAAAACCTCCCTTAAGGATCCTTTCTTTAGCAGGAAGGGAGTTATTTCTATTTAGAAAATACATGTTCATAAGCCCTGGCTTAGAAACACTCTAAGCAGTACACTGTTGAATCAATCTAAAAACAACAACGAAAACAAACAAAAAAACCAACCCAAAAATCCTCCTGAAACAAAACCCCTTGGCTCCCTTGTTCTCAGCAGCCTCTGGGAGGCAGGCACCCTTCAGGTCTGGGTGGGGAAGCTGCTCTACGCTTTCTGTCCTCTAAGTTGGTGGCCGAATAAATTTGGCTCAATAGTTTCCAACCCTTCCAAACAAACACACACAAGCACCCACAAATCAGACAGACACACACACACCTCATCACTTTTCCAGGGGCAGACAGGATGGGAGTTTGGAACAGAGTAAGGTCAACACTAAAACAGACATTAGGGTCCTTCCTCTGCAGCATCCCTCTTCGGATGCCTACCAAGGAGGGAGCCAAGATCATGTTCTTTGGGACTGAAGACAGATTTCCACCTCACTACTTGAATACAGTTGCAGGATCTGGGCAGGAAGGGGCTCTGTCACACAGTCACATCAGGGCCATCACATTTGCGCCTCTAACAGCTGTTGGCAAACCTTGCGCTGTCCTTGTTCTAAGACAGTACAAGGGGACAGCCCACTGTGATACCCATAACTCCTGCTCAACGGCTGCCTGGTTTTCGGAGTCAAGGACAGTGAGGTAGCCACAACCATAACCCAGACCAAGTGCCCTGAAAAACGGGCTGCGCGGGCTACCCCACCCAAGTTTCCTTCAAAGGCACTTGAGCTGGCCCCATCAGGCACTGGTGTTGCACAAACCATGAGAACACCCATGGGCACAACACTGCTCTTCGTGAGGATGTCCAACCCACATCTGTCCCTCCCAGTTTCTCCTTTTGTCCTCACAGTGTATAAGAAGTCCAAGTAAGCTCAGCTGCCAGCCCTGGTCCTATTTTTGTTCAAACAGGAAGTAATGTGTAGGGCTGTGGAACACCAAAGGCCTATGGTAACAAAAAGCGGCTGGACCAGTCATAGTCCTTTAGGACTTTGCGTCTCCAGATCACCTGTGTCCCTGTTTACCTGCTGAAATTGCTCTTGATAAACAAAACAAAAGCAGAGCAAACCCCTCCTCAGTCCTTTTCACTCAGCTGCCAGTTCCAGTCCACGGTTGTGGGAACGTTTCAGTCTTGGTCCTGTACCTTTGAGTCCCCACCTATGACCTCAGCTAAGGGTCCAGGGACCAGCTCCCCTGCCCAGGAATGCTGTGGAACTTTCCCGAGATCCGCATAGTCTCCGACTATTTACAGAACTGAGGTTCTGGAGCCGCTGTCCTCCGATGCTCTCCTCTGCTCACCTGGGGCCACTCCTCTAGGAAGGGGACAGGTTCAGAGGGAGCGGTGGTGGGGCCGTCAGAGCAGAGGGCTGTGCTCTTCGGTGGGCATCACTCCCACCACCCAGGGCCCCCGTGTCTATAGAGAAAACTGCCCATCAGATGTCTTGGACTGGCATCCTTGGCACATCCGTTTGTGTCTGAGTAGTCGGTCTGTCCGAGAAAAACACTGTGGAGAGAGAAAGGATTAAGTTCCAAGAGAAATTCAGTCACCTGTTAGGTTTCTTCCTCGCAGAGAAGGCATATGCTATGTTCTTGTTCCCTTACCACTCCCACAGCAGGAGCACACACAGTGGTTAGGAGCACCCATGTTGCTGGGGATGGTGGCACACACCTTTAATCTCGGAACTCAGGAGGCAGAGAGGCAGGCAGATCTCTATGAGTTCGAGGCTAGCCTGGTCTACATAGTGAGTTATAGGACAGCCAGGGCTACATAGACAGAACCTGTCTCAAACAACAGAAACGACCACATGCTGGTTCTAGGGGCTTGGGATGCAGCTCAGCTGGTAGAGTGCTTGCCTAGTACACATGAAGCCCTAGATTTGATCCTTAGTGCCCTATACACTGAGCATGGTGGTGCACACCTTTGACCCCAGCACTTGGGAGCCAAAGGCAGGAAGATCAGACATTCAAACTCATCCTTGGTTACATAGAAAGTTAGAAAACGCCAGGTGATAGTGGCGCACGGCTTTAATCCCAGCACTTGGGAGGCAGAGGCAGGTGGATCTCTATGACTTTGAGGCCAGCCTGGACTACAGAGTGAGTTCCAGGACAGATAGGGATACACAGAGAGACCTTGTCTCGAAAAAAACAAAAAGTTGGAATCCAGTGTGGACTACCTAAGACCCCATCTCAAAAAGGGGGAGGTGGGGCTGGTGAGACGGCTCAGCAGATAAAGGCCCCTGTCGCCAAGCCTGATGACCTGAGTCTGATTTCTAGAACCAACTAATAGAAGGAAATCCTCTGACTTCCACACCCGAGCTGTACTATGTACACACAATAAACGTCAACAACAACAACAAGCCAGTGCTGGAGCAGAAGGCCTGGACTCAGAATGCTGGTTCTATCATTTAGTCATGTCACAATGGGCAAGCTCCCTGACAGCCCTGAACCTGTCTGTTTACCTGAAGGAACAGGTTCAGAGCACCCAACACAGCGTAGCTGCTTCACTCCTCAAACACTTATTGTTTATTTTGCCAGAGTGGAGATCAAGCCCAGGGGGAGGACACACTTGCCAAGACTCACCACAGAGATGCACACCACTAGCTTCTCATCACATATTTATCTTAAGGTGTGAACATTTTTGGCCAAAGGACAGGGTGGAAACCTTGCATTTCTTCGAGACAGGCCTTGCTGCTTAGCTGAGGCTGGCTTAGAACTTGTGGTCCTCCTGCCCTGCCTCTCCTGTGTGCTGGGATCACAGTGTGTGCGAGGCTCCCTCATGGTGTTGCCTTCTAGTGTTCTGGCTTGGTGACGAGAGCTCACACCATGCAGGCTGAACTCAAACTCTCTATGGGAAGCAGAGGGTGCCTCTCAGATGCTGGGTTAGAGCCACATACTGTCACCACCAGCAGCTCTCAACCTAGCATTCTGCAGACTCTAAGTGTGGACTTCAGTATAAGACGGAGCAGAGCATCCAGGAATGTCAGTTCCTATCCTTTCTCATCTCCTGTTCGTGTCTGGCTTGGCCCTCACACTTACATTCTCATCTGATCAGACACTGGACCCTCAGGGCAGAGGTTACATGGCTTCCTCCACAGTGCAGGTGCTTTGGAGTTGGACGAAATATCAGCTCCACTCTTACCTGCTGCGTGGGGAGAGTTAACTTCCCTGAACTTATTTCCCCATTACGTGAAAGGAAGACAACAGAGCTACCTATGGGACACTGAGATCAAAACCCGCCCCGCCTCCTCAAGTTCTGTCAGGTCTGTTCTCACAGCACCTGGCACAGAATAGGAACTCAGGCGGATCTCTGTGAGTCTGAGGCCAGCCTGGTTGACATAGTGAGTTCCAGGACAGCCAGGACTGTACAGTGAGACCCTGACTCAAGGAAAACCAAACAAACAAAAATAAATGACGTTAGGATATTCTAACGAGCACTCCGTGTGATTAGCCCCGTAAGGTCAGCGATGTGCCTCTTCTTGAGGTGCTAACTGTGTTATGGAGGCCCCTGTCAGCCAGGCAGGGACTGGCTCTACTTCTTGGAGAAGGAAAACTTGATGTGTGCTGCTGTTCCAGGGTGGATGACAGGCAAACCTTACCTGATGACATCGTTCACACTGGTAAGGCTTTTCACCACTGTGTACACGCTTGTGGCGTTCAAGATGGTACTTCTGGATGAAACGCATATCACATACATCACACTCAAATGGTTTCTCACCTGGCCAGAGGCAAAGAGAAGTGAGTGCCGAGAGACATTTATGGTAGGGACTACATTCCAGCTGTCTTCCAGACACCTTAGCAATCATAAACATGTCAAATTGCTGGTCTCAGTGACACCAGACAGAGCCATGCAATCCCTCTGTGTCACTCAACTTATCCTGTCTCCACTTCAAATGCTCTCCTGGAAAACAAACCCAGCTGGAATACAAGCTACAGTCTATTTCCCCCATTTGAATGCAAGCTTGAATACAGGCAAGAGACTTACCAGTGTGAATAAGGATGTGCCTCTTGAGGTGGTAACTGCTCCTAAAAGCTCCAAAGCAGTGTTCACAAATAAAATTTTTGGGAATCTTTACTTGAAAAGAGCCATTTTGTTCCACTACCACCACCTGGGGGCAACAATCAGGCATGTCATAGAGGTATCTCTCTGCCCTCTTCCTAGAGACCATTCTACTCTGGGTCCAATTCCAGCTGCTGGACAAAGAACCTCTCTGAACTGTGAAAGGTGCTGTCTCCTGTCATATCCCTCAGGCTTAGAAGAGGACAGACTGGGTGAACTAGCTGTCTTGCCACAGCTAACACTCAGTATGAATGAGGGGGGTCAGCCTGCCCCTGCTACAAAAGCACACGTCACACTCCCCACCTGTACCAAGAATGGTCAGCAGGGGTGGACAGCAACTGTCAGAATGGCCTTGGATGAAATCAGGGCACAAACTCACTATGGAATAATGTGAGCCATAGTGATAAGAAAGAGATGACCCATTACCAAACTGCATGAGTTCGGGGGCGGACCCCATTACCTGCCTTTTTAACAGTCTTTTTTGAATGAGAGGCCTCAGTCAAGCTGTTATCGTCTTTACGGTTCCGGGATTTATCACTGTCTTTTCGGTGGCCCTTTGAAGACAAATCAAATCTAAACTTACAATCCATCTCAGAACACAAGATGAGACACCAAATGCTGTTTCTTGACAAACAGTTGATAAAGGAGAGTAAACCACCTGCTTCCTCTCCACAATCGACTTCCTCTTCGCCTTTCCTGGTCTAGGACTCTGTAGGTACAAGCACTTTCCTTAACTCTCCAAACACCCACACTCATTCTTTCCCAGCTGGACCCCAGTCCCCACTTCCCTAAACAGAAGCAACAAGACAAAGCAGGGAGGAGCCACAGCTTGGTGCCTCCTGGCAGAGCTCGGGCCACCCGACCCCCAAGCGCCACAAAGGACTCAAGTGCTGTACCTGACTCGAGCACCTCAGCACATCAGGGCTACCTGCCCGCTCGCCATTTTCGGCCTGCTTGCTGGCAATCTGGCTCAGCATCATCTTCTTGCTGGCTGCAGTGGGAACCAAACTCACACCCGCTAGGCCTTCACAAGCCAGAAGACTTGCCTAAGTTGAAAGGAGATGAGGTGTCAGGTCACCTGGCAGGACAGGACAAAAACAGGCTGCTATCCTCAACACAGCTACTGTCTACACCCAGCAACAAACTGCTTCTCTCCAGGAACAACTCCCTCACCATCAAGCCTTGCTTCCTTCAAGTCCTTTCTAACTGTCTCACCAAGAACTGCTGCCCTCTTTGCATCCCACAGCAATGAAACACAGATCAAGTTAATAATTAAACAGCATCAACACTTGTGGTTACTGTACCAAATAGTGTGTGTGGCTACATTATTACCTAAGGCATTTCTGAGCTTTAACTGCAGGTATGAGGTCTGTCTGTCTGACCCACTGAAATTGGAGATTCCTAGCAACGTCTTTCTTCCGAATTCTTTTATTTTTATTACCTTTACCTATTTATTTTGTGTGTGTGCTCATGCCAGCGTCATAGTGGAGATCAGAGGACCAGAAGTTCTCTCCCTCATGTGGCTTCTGGGGATTTAATTCAGGTTGTCAGGTTGACAGTCCTTCATCTGCTGAGCCATCTTGCTGACTCCTCTTCTATTTAAGATTTTATTTTTACTACTACTTTTTATTTTATGTGTGTGTATGCACACATGCATCATGTGCCACATGTGGGCAAGTGCCCAAGGAGACCAGAAAGGGGTGTCAGTCAGATCCCCTGCAGCTGAAGTTAGTTGTGAGCTGGCTGATGTGGGTGCCGGGACCTGAATTTGGGTCCTGTGGAGAAGTGCTCTTAACTGCTAAGCAGTGTGTGGTCCCCAGATTCAAAGCCAATTTCAGATGGGCAGACCTTGCTGGTGCCAACTACATTTTTTTTCTTTCTTTCTTTCCTTTCCTTCCTTCCTTTCTTTTTTTTTTTCCGAGACAGTATTTCTCTGTGTAGCTTTGGAGTCCGTCCTGGAACTCACGATATAAACCAGGCTGGCCTTGAATTCACAGAGATCCACCTGCCTCTACCTTCTGAGTGCTGGGATTAAAGGCCTGTGACACCACTGTCTGGCACCAACTACATTTTCTATCAGGTTATTTCTCACTTTAGCTTTTAAATGTCCTAAGTGCTGTCAGTTACAGCAAAAAGAAAACCTAAATCACCTCAGTTCTAAAGTTGAATATACAGTTTCTTTTGACCACTTAGGCTATTTATTTATTTATTTATTTATTTAGGTTTTTGTAGACAGGGGTTTCTCTGTATAGCCCTGGCCATCCTGAAACTCTCTGTAGACCAGGCTGGCCTTGAACTCAGAGACCTGCCTGCCTCTGCCTCCAAGTGCTGGGATTAAAGGCCTGGGCCACCACACCTGCTCCCCCTACTCCCACTTTATTTAGGCCATTTATATGTGTGCAGTACATAAAGTTTAAAAAAGTTAATTAAACAGGGGTGCTTTAAGAAATAATCCCTTTTACCACCACAGTCTTTGACCTGACTTTACTGAACTAGTACTCCATACTTTTGCTATTCTAAAAAGTTAGTCCGAAGTTAAAAATCTTAGCTCTGCTGTTTGGGTTGTGTAATTTTGGGCAAGTCTCTCTCTCTGAAGCCTTGCTTCCTTCAAATGTGAAATGCCTGTCAGAATGCCTACCCTCACAGGATGAAGGAGAATGAGACTGGTGTAAAATGCTTAGCAGAACAGTAAACGCCATGCTGTGGACTAAGCTGCACATAGACAAAGAAAGACGAAATCCAGAGGCTCTACTCTGCCGGGGAGAAGGAAGCCGTGTGTGCTGCAGCACTTGGAAGAAAGCCAATCCCACTACAATTAGGCTGCCATCCTGGTGAACTGGTACAGGAGGTGTCCTCAAAGAAAGCTCAGAGAAGCACGCAGCAGCTCTCCACTCACAAGACTACAGCAGGCCCTCTTGTCCTTCCAATTCATCTGCCACCTTCACAGTGACAACTATCTTCTCAAAGACATTTGCTCTGCTGTTGAACATTCTTGAGGGAGTTCCCACTCCCTAGAGAGTAACATCTAATTCCTTAGGAAGGCACAAAAAGCCCTTGGGCCACACTCTGCTGACTTCTCCAGAAAACAACTCCCCCATTCATCCTTATTTACCCTGTCTCCCTAATGATGCCCCATTTAATCCTTTGCTCCCTAACTACCTAACTACAGGTAGTACCCTGGACCTCATCACACTTTCCCACGCCTCTAAGTCTGTGCCCACACAGTCCCTCTGTCTGAATGCCCTTCTCTGTTTATTTATTTAGCAAAATCCTATGCGTGCTTCAAGCTTCATTTTCTTCCCTCCATCCAGGCAGAAGCACCACTTTGCAGTAACATCCTTCCATCATTGCAAACTCCTTTAATCAACAGACGCAGAGGCATTGTGAATATAAAAATAAATAACAGACTGTCTTTCCACCCCTCCCCTCCCCCCCAACTAGCCTGGAAGCTTACTGGGGACAAGGACAATCTTATTCATCTTTGTATTCCAAGCACAATGCCTTGCATGTAACAGGAGCTCAATAAAATTCCTGTTGAAAAAAAAAAAACAAATGAGGCATTCACCAGACTATTCACTCCCTTATGCCCAAGTACTCTACGTACCAGAGGTACACTGAGTACAAGGTGCTTTGCCAATGGCCCAGCAGTGCCTGGGATGGGGTATATAGCCTACCTCCTTCATTTGACTGGAAGCTCCCTGAAGGCAGGGAGGCCTGTCTCCTTTCCTTCCTCTAGATCTCCCCCTGGTGCTTAATACAGAGCTCGGCTCACTGGGGATGGTCAATACTGTTGGCTAAGGCAGAATTCAAGAGTGGCATTGCAAACAGGCTTCCCAGTGAATGATCTTGAAGGAGGACGCTAGAGCTTTTTACCTGAGCCATGCTGATTTTTCACTTAATGAACCCAAAAGTTCAGAAGTTCTTTATCCAGCTTTCCTTAAGACACTGCTGTTTGAAGAACTGTCACCAAATCTCAGTAATGGCTCCTTCCTGTCCTTTCTGTTCAGCTGCCATACTGAACAGCCTTTGTCTTCTCAAAGAATTTAGTGTCCTCCAAAGGGAAAACAGGTGTTGCAAAAATCCGAGGTCTCTGACTTCTGCCTATTGCCTGAAGAAATGAGAGTCTATCAGTCTTGGTTTCCCAGTTGAATTCTCTTGGTGAAGCTCTAGGTCTGCTCCAGAAACCTGAAACCAGAAAGGGAGACGAGGTCCTTAAGTGCAACATCCTCAGGCCATACAGTAAGTGACGCTCTCTCAACTTATTCTGCTGGGCGCTCTGAAGCTCAAAAGGAGGACATGAGTCAAGCGCTTTCTTTCTAGGTCAGCAGAAGAAATTGGCCTCCTGGGCCAGGAAGAGCAGCCAACAGGAGTAAAAGTAAGTTGGGTCCCCTACAGAGAATCGGCCAACACAGTAAGCGCTCAGATTTGCCATCTTAGGAACGGAAGAAGGGGGCGGAGGCCCTTTGGGGCTTTTGTGC